>MCJB01037807.1:0-25803 GCA_002018475.1 Nicotiana obtusifolia | reverse complement strand
GGGAGGGATGGAGTTTATTGATCATATTTGGTACATTCTGAAACATCTGGCCTGTAATAACTTGATTTTTTTTCTTATTCTGTATATATTCTCTCTTTTTCTCTCATTATGTGTATTCAGTAGTTTTTGTTTATTAGCTTCTTTATTTTTGTTCCTTTGTTAGTTATTAGTTTTAATTAGTAGTTTCTTTGTTTGCTTTAGTAGCTTCTTTTTATGTTTTAGTAGATAATAATCCTTGGTTTTCTTAATGCCACGGTTCTTTCCAAATGAAGTTGTTGTGTGAATAACCCAACGATGGATGTCGTGACAACTTTCTTAAGGGAATGAGTCAATTTTTGGTATTTAGGTAATAATAGCAGTAGTAATGAATAAAAAGACCTAATTAAGTCATGCTCGATGAGTCAACATGCTTCAATTGGTACCAACACACTTAATTACGTGTTTATGGTTAGAAACAGGGTTTTTGAAAAAAAAATAGCTCTAGTTAGTGACTTTGTGACTCTTGTGTTGACTTTGGCAACCATCAAGTGGTTTAATTGAACCATAGTGATTTTCAATCTTGAATGTGGTCGTTGTGGGCCCTCGACTCAATCCTCTTTAACAATCTAGTTGCGTGAGGGGTTGAGATGCTTTGTTGTTAGTCCAAGTACCCATGTGAAAGGTCTAGAACTTGCCTCGAATGTACTTTAAGGCGAAATGTTATGTTTCGCTTGGCTTGAGAAGTGATTGTAGGCTTTCCTTGGCCCGTTTGAGTTTTCTATTGCCTACCAAAGTTATTATCCCTCGTCAACCCCTTTAACCCTCAAGCCTTTATTATTTGATAACCATGTTAAAATCCTTTACTCGTTTTGTCGTGACCATCTCTTGGCGCCCGAGCTTTCCTTAACACTCTTGAGAAACAAATGGCTAAAAACGTAAGTTTAGGGGAGAGACGTGGAACTTGAAAAAGGTATCAAGGCACATAAAGAGAAAAGAAATGAGGAGAAGGAAAGGCAAGAAAAGCAAAGAACAAAAAGAAAAATACAAAAAAAGTGAATAAGTGGAAGAGTTGAAGGGATTCAAAGGGAGGTAATGATCCTAAACATGGAAAAATCAAAGAGGGAGAAAATGAATGTGATGATCAAGAGTGATGTTAAGTCTCTCTAGTCCCCCAAGGAAAAGAAAGTACCTCAAAGAATTGGCAAAGTGTGAGTCGAGAAATGAAAAATGAAGTGCTCAAGGAAAGGTATAACCACTCACCCATACTGTATCCAATCCTAATCCAAAAGCCTTCATTATATCCCAAAATAAGTCCTACTTGATTTAAAGCCGAGTGAGCTTACATTAGTGGTGACCCACATGAGGGGCAAGCTTATGGTACTTGAAGCCGTACTTGCGACATTCTCTTAAGAGAGATGAGTGAACCTTTCATAAATCTTTGGATTGAGTGCTAAATTTCTTAAGTGAGCCAGCCAAATGGAAAGTAGAGAAGGAAGAGTTTGGAGTCCACCATGACCAACATGATAGAGCAAGAGTCCTTGATGAGTAAAGTCAATTCTTGAAGCTCAAATGTCGCATTAGAACTATACGTGCATGAAAATGTAACTTGTCGCCTTGTTGATAATACATGAGTAATGTGGGTAATTGTTTGTCCCAACTGATGTGTGGATGGCTTACCTTTGAGCTGCTAGAATGATCCTTAACTTTTGGATGTGGGAGCTAATTTATTTGCTTGACGACAAGCAAAGACTTAAGTTTAGAGGAGTTGATAAGGGGGTTTTTGATGGTTTATTAATGCCTTTTAACTTTTGTTTTAGTCTAAAAGCATTGAATTGTGTTTCTAAAACTAATGAAATTGTGCAAAATTGCAGGAAGGCTGCAAGTTGGTCTCCCGAAATGAAATCCGACTCAAAAAGGAGTAATACGAAGAATAAGGCAATCAAGGGGCCAGAACACAAATGTGCGGTCCGCAAAAGGAATTCTACAGCTGCAAAAGAAATTGCGGATCACATAATTCCATCTGCAGCCGCAAACAAAGAGGAAAAATCTAGCAGACATTTGCACAAAGTGCGGACTGCACATGAATTGTGCGGCCTCAAAGCTGGGCTAAGAGTCGAAGATCAGAGAGTATGCAAAAAGACCAAGTCCAGGAGCTTCTGTGAATTGTGAACCACACAAGATTTGTGCGGCCGCAGAAAAGTGCCTCGCGGACGCAGTCCTAATTGTGCGGACCGCAAAAGTGTTACCTTGCGGCCGCATTTCAGAAATGTGCGGCCGCAGAACTCCAGTTCTTGCCAGATGAAGAAATCTGCGGACTGCACATGGAATTGTGCAGCCGCAGAACCTCCCGAGGGGCATTTTTATTAGAGATTTTCAGATTTGTATAAATAGACGAGTTTCACAAAATTAGGTTAAGGTTTTGAACATATAAAGTTATTGTAGCCGTTTCTCTTTGCTATTTTAGGAAGTTTAAGCTTATTTGAGTATTTTAACATTATATTTCATCATTTTAATCTTCCATTATGAGTTTAATTAGCTTTTCATTTTTATTTTCTTCAAATCCCATAATGAGTAGCTAAATTTTTACTAGGGTTGTGACCCAACCCTAGTGTGTAAACCTTATGGGTGATTTATTTTATGTTTGTTTATGATTGGGTGTTGATTATTTAGCTTAGTTCATACTTCAATTAGAATTAATGGTTGCAAACATTGATTCATGCCTATTTGACTTAGTCTCTACTTGAGAAAGAGGGATCTAGTATAGGATAACTAGGCTAACAAGGAATTGGATCAATTGAGAGATTGATTAACCCAATTAAAGGGTTCAACCTAGAGATAGCAATAACCCGACTTGAGCTCTTATCAACTATTTAGGGTGATACCATTTGGTCTTGAGAAAGCCAAATTGGGGAAAACCACTCTGACCGAGAGGTATTGAGTGGGTAATTTTGAGTTGAGAGCTATAATACATCCCATTCGTCAAAACAATCCTTAAAGTCTTTATCCCATTAGCCAAATACCTAGGTCATGGTCACAGCTCTAGGCTTTTTATCCATTTGGAAAAATCTTAAAAACAATTATCTCTAGCCTTGTTTCTTTATCTTGCAATCAATTGAGTAACATTATAAATACAAAATAAATCTTTTTGGTGGAAGTGCCATCTAGATAATCCAATTGATCAAATTGAAATATATACCCCTAACTCCCATCTTAACTCCCTGTGGATTTGACCCCGACTCTTAGTTGGGTTTCTATTATTGCATACGACCGTTTCATATCTCTTTTGAGGAGTGCTTTAGATGATCAGTCACACCGGCTGCAATACAAGTTTTTATACAATCTTGTACGTTATGCACAGAAATGAAAGAAAGTTTCTACCTTGCCAACAAATATTTTTTGCTTCTTAAAAGTATCGAGCCTAAGGGATATTCCTACCCGAGAACTATCGAGCCCAAGGGATACCTTTATCCAAGCGCAAAGGGCTACCCCCACTCAGGGACTGCCGTCCTTGATAAGTCCACACAGCTCGGGTTATTGAAACCCAAAGGCATAAAACCTATTAGTTAGTGCCCAAACCTAAAATGCTACGACCACCCTAAAAATGGTTCGGAGACGTTTGAAACCCGTAATCAAAACATAAGGCCTTCAACAAAATTCCAAACCTGTTCAAAGGTTACCCTCGGCAAAATTATAGTCTAAAAACATTTAAACAAGCATCTTGGAAAAGCTTCTGGTCACTCTGAGCCCCCATAAGCTTCAAGCAAAACTTGCATCGAGGACAAATCTTGTTTGGACCTCCGAAAAAATCACTTATTACTACATTCCATGCTAAGGCATTTGAAATTTTTGTAATTGTAAAAAGGATGATAAAGGTAACAGACTTGAAAATTGCCAAAGGAAAAAAACTTTATATATACATTCCAGAATGTCTTTACAAAGGCCAATGAAAATGGCCTCAACAAAATAAATGTACAAAATGCAAAACAAAGACAAAAATTCCTAAGGCACCTACGCCTGATCTTTACCAGAACCCGCCTCATCACTAGAGCCATTGGGCCCTTTTTCATCTTCGGGTTCATCGGAACCCTCAGAGCTTTCTGTCATCCTCGGGTTCAGCCAGCTTCTTAGCCTCGACCTCAAGCCTTTTCGCCTCTCGATCTCTGCTGACAGGTCGAAGCATCAGACATGGATCTCTTCGAGGGTTTCCCTCCGAGATAGCTGCCTCACGTATTCTGTGGTAGTTTTTAGGCCAGCCTCGGCTGCTTCGACATCAGCCCTATACTGGGCCACCATCTCTTCAGCATCAGCCCTGGTTGCTTCCGACTTGGACCCCGTTATTTCAAGTTCCTTGCCAAGAGCATCCCGTTCAGTAATGGCCGAGCCTAGTTGAGCTTGAAGGTCCTCGTTTTGCCGAGCCCGTGCATCGGCCTTCTCTTTTGCCACTCAGAGTTGAACCTTTACCGATGCCTGTTGTGCCTGGGCGGTCCCCTTCTCCGAAGCCAGCCGGTTCATTTTTCCATTCTCATTCATTTCAGCTCGGAGTTGGTCGATCCGGCCAATCTTCTACTGAACCTGTGAGGTTTGGTCGTTAGTCGCCATGGATAAGTCTTCATTGCTAACTTCGAAAACATTTACCTTTTCGACCAAGTCGGCGTGCTCCTTCTGAGCCACATCCAGCTCAACCTGGAGATTCTTGACGACCCCTTCGTGTTGCTCGCTGAGAAGCTTATACATATCTCTTTTCTCGGCAAGCTCCTTGACCTCAGCCTCGAGCTGGTTAACCTCGGCACGATACCGAAGAAAGCTTTCGTGATGGAGTACCGAGGCCAGTGAAAGGGTAAAAGAAACAACACATGAGAAATATCAAGGACTAAGTCAAAGGTCGAAAAAAACGTAATGATGCCTTACCCGAATCAGTGCCTGCTGTGCCTCGTTGAACAGGCACGGTATGTCCACCTCGTTCAATTTCGCCTGGTCTTCTTCGGTCACCAGGCATCGAAGGTGGCTCGCTACTCCCACCGAAGCAGAAAGAACTCGGGCATCCTCCGGGACAGTGATGATTACCTCTTACGGCTGGGGTCCGCACGCGGGGCGGCGAACTGGTTGACTAAATTTGGGCTTGAGTTTAGTCCTCCGACTTCTGAAGATGGATCCTTTTTCATCACTTCCAGGTTGCCCAGCCCGAAAAAGTTTTCCATGATGGACGAGTCCACGCCGACAAAAAAGGAAAGAAAGGGATCGTCCATGCCATGAGCCCCTTGGTTAGATTTCTCCTTTCTTTCTTGGGCTTCTTCAAGCATAGACTCGGTATAAGAGGGCATCCTCGAGATCTCAATTGTAATGGGCACTTCCTTCGGTGCAGAACTGGCATTCTGGGAAGTTTCACCCCGGGGATCTGCATCGGCTTTCGAGCTTGAGGGGGTCGGTCTCGCGAGTCTCCCCTTCGGATGCCTCCCAATCCACGGGATAGGTGGTCGTCCCGTGAGGTACGAAGACAAATTCCTCCTTCGGCTTGTCCCTAAGCCGAAGGAGGGAGTCGGAGTCAGGTACACGGGAACTAGAGCCCCTTCTAGGCTTGCGGAGCACCCGCTTCTTCGGTTTCTTTGCCACGGAGCTCGGGGAGTCCCAGGGTTTTCTTTTTCTCTTCTTCATTCCCTCCGTGGCAGCAGCGGAGGGACCAACGGACGGGGGAATATCTTTGTTCCCTTCTGAAGGCCTAAGTTCAGTGGTCTTAGGCAAACCTACAATGATAAAGAAGAGGGGTTAGTACAATATAAAGTGGAGATGTAATGTTGGTTATTCGGAAAGAGACCTTACCATGAGAACGGGCTTCCTATCGGGATTTTGAGAGTCCGCGCCACGTGCACTCGAAGTAGGACATCTGAGTACAGATGCCCTCGATCCATTCCTTTAACCGGGGGACCGCATTCGGAACCTAGGCGACAACTGCATAGCCACAAACATAAATGAGAAGATCGAAATAAAAGAAGGAGAAATTTTGATGAAGGAGTTGCACTTACGAGATGCATTCTACTCCTCAAGGAATGGCATGTATTCTTGGGGGATTAGATCCTCGGTCTTCACTCGGACAAAGCGTCCCTGCCAGCCACGGTCTCGGTCTTCATCGATACTGGAGAAGGGAGCCTTGCTGGCCCGGCGTGTGAGCTTGATTAGTCCCCCTCAGAACATCCGAGGACTGTATAATCGAAGCAAGTGGTCGATCGTGAACCGACGAGATTCGTTCATGTTCACGAAGTAACGGAGGAGGGTCACGATCCTCCACATTGACGGATGGATTTTCCTGAGGCACACTTCGTACCTTTTGCAAAAATTCAGGATGATCGGGTCCACCGGGCCCAACGTGAAGGGATAAATGCAAATACTTAAGTACCCTTTCACATGAGTAGTAACAGCGTCCTCGGGCCAGGGGACTACTACGTCTTTGCCTTCCCAATCGCAGTCCTGACGAATTATGGGAAGAACGTCCTCAGTTACAGAATATATATACCTCGAGATCCCTTCGCCCCGGTCCTGTTTGCGCGAAGGCTTCTCGACCTTGAAGTCGTCAGCAATCGAGCAGTCCCCGGGAATAAACACTGACAAAGGGGGCTCGGGGGCTGGTTCATTAACAGCTGCAACAGGGAAGCCGTTTCGAGGGCCACGACCTCGGGGACGACCGTTTCAGTACCAGCAGCCGGCTGAGAAGATGAAGAGGCAACTTGCTGAGGAACTGTTTCCGATATTTTGGCCATTGTCATTTGAGAGTAAGTTTGAAAATTTTGAAGAATAAACACGAAGGAAGGCATTTCATTGAGCTATTACTGAGTCCGGGATCACTCCCCTTAATTGGTTTGACAATTCATTACATCATTTATCTGTTTAATCTAACGTTATTTATCATTTGTATTGAATTATTCAGCATATTTTTAAAACCACATATAAATTCAATTGTTATCTGTTTTTAGGGTAAGTATACCCGAAAGTTTAACCAATTAGAATTGGTTTACTTGCAATTAGCAATTGCAAAATGCATCTGCGACGTTGTCACCGTACCAAAACCTTAAAGTTTTAGTTTTTTTTTCTTTTCCATTTATGGGGTGGACCCCACACTAAAAACCTTAAAGCTTTTAGACACTATTTAACTTATAACCATGCAAAAAGGTGTATGATCCATAAAAGCATAGAACAAATAATATTACAAGATTCACATTTACCACAATTTTACCGTGTTTATCAAATGATCAACGGGTATGTCAAAGAGTCTCTTTACTAGGCCTTTTCAATTTCCTACTGACAAGCTTGCGCGGGCGCATCCATAGCTTCACTAGTGGGAGGAGTATTAGGTTAGAGTCTAATAGCATATTTTGCCGTACTTCTAAAAGTCAATTTATTTTGTAAAGTATTTTTTTTTAAAGTGATTTAAATTTTTTTTTAGTGAAAAGTAATTTGTGTTTGACTAATTAATTTTAAAAGCAGTTTTGGGCATTAATTAGTGTTTGACCAAACTTTTAAAATGTGCTTCTAAGTGTATTTTTCTCATAAGTATTTTAAAAAAAAAATACTTTTAGGGAGAAGCTACTTTTTTCCTGCTTCTCAAAAACAGCTTCTGATTCTACTCAAAAGCACATATTTTTATTCTCAAAAACTGCTTCTAATTCTACTCAAAAAGTATTTTTTTTTCTTCTAGAACCTTGGCCAAATACCTTAACTTTGACAAAAATTCATTTTTGGCTGGAAAGAACCACAACCATACAGGCTCTAAGGCTTGATATCCTCATTATATAACTTTATGGGTAAAATAACCAACAATACCTGATATTGCATCGATAAGAAAGTAAAAAAGAAAGGAAGTCATTGATATTGGTATATTATTTTGTTTCGCTGTGACGTTTTGACTAAAATCCACGTGTACATTATTAAAAAGGAAAAATTGTCAATATCGGAATTATATAACTACGTTATTATTTTTGTGTCGTGGAGAATTGGGGAGCTCTGTTCCCGCAAGAAAGTGCTTAACCAGTGAAAGAGCTCTAGCGGGCTGATAACTTGGCACTTGATGTCCTGCTCCTCTCACTGTAGCAAATGTCAAGTTTCCTATGTACACTTGTGCATATCCACCAACCTAAATATAAACAATAAAGAAGAATAAATAGAAATAATCGCTCATCCAATCACTTAAATTAAAAATAATCGACACGTACCTCATCATCGTGGAACCAGGGATACCAAGGTGTTTTAATAGGAAGCTTCATCTTCTTAATAGATTTCTTAGTCGATGTTACCGGTACTATTCCATCAGTGTCCCCGCTGCATTTACAAACCCATGTATAAATATATTAAAACCACTAAAAAATTAAATAGTAGTAACAGTTAACACAATATAAAAGAAGTAAAAAACCAAGAAAAAGGTGGCTTGAGGAGCTAAAAGTGTTCACCTGAATATCCATAGTCGTACTCCATTTGCCATAAGTTCTTTGAGAAGAGGAATTATTGTTAATGGGCTATCCGTCCAACTTTCTATAACATCGCTGCAATATGGATAACTTTATATGGTAAGCATCATAATTGGTAACCTGATAAAAATTATAATTATATTATTACGATCGGTTTAAATTGCGCTGATAGCATTAAAAATAGTTACATAGTCGGTGTAACTTAAATCCTATTTTTCTCTATGTTCTGATTTGACAAAAAGAGAAAGCACAGGGAAAAAAGGTAGTGGAGTGGTGGGGATCTATACAATGCAAAAGAAGATTGTCTAAATTATGTAGTGAAAATACCTGCATGGCTGCCAATTATACTTAATTTTGGTGACATTGGCATGGAGGAGTTTTTGAACATCAAGACGATTCATGTAGGCAATTACATAATCATCACTGCATGGATCGATCGCTTGCTACAATATTCCATAAATTAAATATTCTTGTTAGTGCAAGTACACTAAAAGAACACATCATGAATTTAATAAAGAAGGTGCTTGTTAGAGTGCGAACAAAGTCCCAAATTGAATAAGGATCTCTTAATGGTGTGAGGCCTTTTGGGGTAAATCGTACGGACTAAAAGTGGGCGATATCACACCATGCTACGAGTATTTTCGGGCTGGTTGAGCCCAACAATTGGTATAAGATTCTAGGTTCAGCGAGACGAGTATAGAGATGGCAAAGAGATGGTGCGGGGAGGGGCACAAGAAGAAGCTAGTTGCAAGCTTTGGTTGCCATAATACTCTGTGGCACACAGTGAATCTCGAAAATTGACCTGCGGATTGTAGCAATGGGCCACATGGAATTTAGAGGGAGACCCGTGAATCATGGTAGTGAGCCAAGTGGAACTTAGTTTGAGGAGAAGATTGTTGGGTGTGCGATCAAATTCCCACATTGATGCCTAAAAAGATGGAGAGCCTACATATAAGGTGTAGGAATCTCTTAATGATGTGAGGCCTTATGGGAAAAACCGTGGGAACTTAGCCCAAAGCGGATAATATCACATTATGCTATGAGACCTATCTTTTTAACTTCATCATCAAGGTAACAAGGATAAGTTTTACTATTTTACATAAACCTCAAGAGTCTCCATATGTACAAACATTTTCTAATCCTCGCTTTCCATATTGCTCGGTCATTTAAACTCGTCTCAGTACAATATTGAAAAAAACTTAGTTTGTGTAGCACAGTAAGTTCTCTACATTTTTACTAGTCATTCAAATGATTAGTTTAAATTCAAGCCAATCACAAGTTAAAAACTCAAGCACAGTAACTTACTGAAGTTTTCTTGGGCTGAAGAGTGAGCTCGGAATTAGAGCATAAAGGGGCATAAATGTTGTAAACATCAATGGGTTCAGTATCAGCTATAGCAATATCAATGGCGTTGTCGCACTCTTGTGATTGAGGAAGGGCCTTGTCTGAGAAATTGCAGTATCTCTCAATTTGCTCTAAAATCTCATCTGGAATCAAGGCATGACTTGCATGGTACTCATACATCCCTTTTCTATCAGTCTCATAATTTATCACTGCATTGCCAATCTGCAATATTTTTTTTTTTTAAAAAAAATTGTGCTATCAAAAAAATTCAAGTTCATATCTAAAGACTCATGATATGTTTAAGAAAAAATAAAATTTCTGCTTGTTTCTTTACTATTGAGTAAAGAGCAGAAATTCTCTAAGGAAGCAATCATTGTTCCACGCAAACATTTATTGATACCTCGTTGGCAAACATAAAGGTTAGGCTAGTATATAAAAAATAGCATTAAAATTCAAGCCCGAGAGTCTCGCCTGCTGATCAATTGTACGATCTGAAATTATCATCTTTTGGCGTCGTGACAGTGTCTAACATTTTACTTGCTAGATAAATTAACATTAGAATAATAACTGTATAGCTGCTCTTAAAATAATAAAATAACACCGTATACTCGCTCTCAAAATAATAGCTGAATATATATATATACACATTCCGTATGTTATGTATAAAAACTATACAAATTTTATATACTTTTTTGGCTACCGAATATAAAGTATTTTTGGCGCGGGCTAAAAGTGATAATACCCCTTTAAAATAGCATTAAAATTCAAGCCCAAGAATCTGGTCTGCTGTCAATAAAATGGATGAAAATCATGAGAAACGGGGATTCAAATTCTAGCAATAAAATAGGTAAAAATCATAAAAAATCAAGATTCAAATTCTAGCAATAAAATGGGTGAAAAAATCATGAGAAACCGGAATTCAAATTCTAGTCTGACGAAAAATGTCAAAGTAAATTTTTTGCATCTGCCTAAATTTTAATGGACGATTATTGAAATCGTCTAGACACCAAACGTCAATAATTCACGGTTAATAAAAAGAAATAGCATAGCAATCCAATTATGAAAAGCTTTAAAAAGGGGAGATTAAGGGTGAGTAAATAAGTATGGAACTTTACCATTATCCCCTTTAGGTTGATAAAAGTCTTCTTAGCAAGCTTGTTATGGTGTAGAATTCCTTGCGCCAATTGAGGTACAAAATGCCCAGCGTAGCTCTCACCAGCAATGTAAAAATCTCTATTTTTGTACTCTGGGAACCTTTGGATCCAATTCAATAAGAATATTACATTGTCAATGGCAGTATTTCTATCTCCATTTGATTTGACGTCAGAACTTGTATTTGAATACGAAAATCCTACTCCAGCAGGGGATTCCAAGAATAATACGTTTGCCTCTATAAATATGAAATAAATGTTCAAATTAAGTTGAAGTTAATTATTTTCTCCATTCCAACGAGCAAAAGTTATAAAACTCACTCAAAAAATGATGTGTAATAATTACCATGATTCCATGCGTAGTGATTCCTATACAATGTCTTTCTATTACTGTGGACTCTAAACGGTCCAAGTTCCTCCATAGCTCCATAGGCAATTGAAGAGCAACCAGGACCTATCAAAGATGTAATTCAACGCATTCAAAATCTAGAGTTAACGGATTTAGAATGAGCATAATTTTATATGTATATTTTAAATATTTTTTTGTATATGCATATATCGTTCGAGCCGAACCATCCTAGATCAGTCTTTATCTACACATCAATATTAACTATCATACAGCTTGTTTGGATGGTTATTACCTATTGTGTTGTATCGTATTGTTACTTTAAATAAATTATTTGTTTTGATTGTTATTTAAATTTTATTTTATCGTATTGTTAAATTCGTCGTTGCATAACAATAAAACATGCCAGTTTATATACTAATAGATTTAGTGTGGTGGCGTCGTTACTTTACTTTTTTCTCCTATCTTACCCTTCCTTATTATTAAATAATTATATATATACTTTATCTTTTACTCTACTTTTTAATATTATAATTCTATTATGCATTCTATTTTTTCTTAGTAATGTTGCAAGTTTATTTTTCATATTGTTAATACATGACATCATGAAACGATGACAAATTATATAATTTATCCAAATATTGTATTAATCAAATAATATAATGCATTATAAAACAACACGTAACAATTATCCAAACAAGCCGTTAGTAAGAGAAAAGCTAAATTTGTGTACCTCCATTAAGCCAAAGAAGCAGGGGCAATGACTTGGAATTCTCAGCTTCAACAAAATAATAAAACAATGCACGACCAGCAGATTCGTTGACTGTGACATATCCACCATATTGTTTGAATTTGACAGGTGGTTGACCTGGCAATCTCTTGATTTGATCTTTATGTTTCAAACCCTCCTGAGGAAGAACAACTTTATCCAATTCTAAATAATCAAAGGCCGAACTAAAATGGCTACTTTTGTCAATTGCTGAATCTTTTTTCAATAACTTAGTTAAGTATAGTTTGCCAACGCCATGACTTTGCCTCCTGCCAAGGCTTGAACAAACAATTTGTGAAAGAATGAGGGTTAGAACTAGAAGGAAGAAGAAAGTGATTTTGCCCATGTCTTTTGACTTTGGGAATGAAAATAGAATGGATTGATGGTTCTGTCTAATACCATTTGGAATTTGAAAACTAATTCATTTTGGGGTGGATCAGCTGACTATAATATGAGATTTAATTACTTTAAAAGAAAGATTTGCTTATGGTTAACCACATATACGTACAATCAAGCAAGATCTTTGCTATTCAGTATTTTTACACAAGTATGTTAACAAAGTGAACTTGAATATTAAAAAGGTTTTCTATGGGAAATAAACTCCCAATAATATGTGATAGGATCTAGTTTCCAAGTTTATATGAATCTAATCATATAGAAGTTTGTTGGACTTTGACTTTTTATTTGAGCCTGGTATATTTTACCAATTATATTCCTTGAACATTATTTTTAGGGTTGATTTTTCTCATACAAAATATTTATTGGAAAATTACTTCCGTCCAATCGTACCAAATATACCCAAACTTTAAGTTGTCTAAATTCATCCTACATTACCCTTAAGCTCAAATCCCATGCAAATTCCATATCGCATCTCGAATTAACCGGTTTGCTCTAAGCCTCTAACACCTCTTCCTTCATAGTGAAACAGGCTTACATGTGTCTTTAGTGGGATTCATTCATCCAAAAACATAAAATGAAGAATTCTTTTAAACGACAGAAAAAAACGACCGCTTTTTGGCCTAGATTTGTTAATACGAAGTGAATCTAATAAAAGAAAACCAAATCTCACGTTCGGTGACAAACTGTGCGGTGCTAAAAGATGGATATATTTTTCATTTTATTTTATAAAACTAAAAAGTAGTGTCACTATTGTTTTCGAAACTCTGTACAATTTGGAAAACCAGATGTAACTACTGTTACACTTAAGTTTCAATGATGATAATAGTGCGAATCTACTTATATCTGTTTAATTGCAGAAAATTAAGATGACAATGCTCAATCAAATGAAGTCAAACATGTCAAGAATATCAGAAAGAAAACAAGATCAGGTGCACCAAGGACAATGCTAAATCAAAGGAAGTCAAGGCCATCAAAAAGAAAACAAGAGCAAGTGCAGTCGCTATATGAAGATAGTCCTCACTTCAAGGATCGATTTGGAATCAGGAGATTGTGAAGATTGATCGAACAAGTCAAATCACAAATCACTCCCTTGATTATGAATGCGAAAAGGAAGGACGATAATGAATCTAGCCCATCTCTTGAGCAGGATTCTGAGGCATCCTTGGGTCAATCTCTTAGAATATTTTGTGCCTCAATCAAGGGTCAATTTACAACGGCTACTCAAGACTCTCGTATAAGAAGATTGGCAGACTCAAATTCAATCACGCAACTTACAATTATTTTCTATGCCTTTCTACTTCTTAGCATAAACACTGTATTTCTGAGTTTACTAGTGTCTCAAAAGATAGGAATTGTTAGGAAACAAAATAAGAGTTATGTCAAGTTTGTAAAACATCATTGCTGAAAATCGTTAGTGGTAAACGATCAAAAAACCACTACTACTGTAACAAACTATTGAAGATCTAAGAGAACCCTTGTAACCCAAGAGAACTGGATGTAGGTACCACACCCGTACTGAACCAGTATAAAACTCCTGCGTTCTCAGCTTTTAAATTCCTTGCAATTTATTTTCATCGTCAATCAAACCTGCTGATAAAGTAAAGTTGACTAATTCTCTTCTAAGTCGACTAAATTTTTAATTTAGTTACAATTCATTCCCCCTCCTTGCACTTTCAATTGGTATCAGAGTAAGAACTCACAATATTGCCTAACAGCAAGTGAGAAAAAGATCATGACGTCAAACGTAGTTGTTGGAGCTCTGTTTCAAGAAGGGAATTCTCAAGTAAGACCACCATACTTCAATCGCCAACACTTTTCACACTGAAAAGTGTGTACGGAAACATATACAATATCATACGACATCAAATTATGGCATGTGATCAAAAAGGAAAATCTTCCGATTCCTCCAAAGAAGGTTAAAGATGGCAAGATCATAGTATCACATGATCATCTGGACTTGGATGATTTGCTTGTTCTTCAAGTGATGCTAAGGCTAAAAATCCTTTATACAATGCCATTAACGGTGAAGAGTATGAAAAGATATCAAGTTGTGAAACTGCTAAAAAAATGTGGCACAAGTTAGAAATCACATATAAAGGAACCAACAACAAGAATAAATTTCCTTGTGCGTGACTATGAACTATCTCAAATGAAAGACGGAGAATCTATTGAAGAAATATTCTCTCAATTCAGCAAAATTCTTGGAGACTTAAAATTCTTTAGTAGACCAATCAGAAGCGGATAACATGTCAGAAAAATCCTAAGAAGTCTATCTACTATTTGGCAACCTAAAGTTATTGCTCTCGAATGGCAGGATCTCAACAAGATGTCATATGATGAACTCAGAGGTGATCTTATTGAATTTGAGAAAACACACTTAGACAGACAAGTTCATCGAGAGAAAAGAAAAACAGTCGCTTTTATGGCAGAATCAGAAATTGAAAAAGAAGAAAAAGAAGGAGGAGAACAAGATGAAAACATTGCTATGCTCTCCAAAGTCGTTACAAGCATGATGAGGAGGAACAGGAACAATAGAAGAGGCAAGCCAAACTTCAGAAAAGGTAAGATGGGAAATGAAAACAACAAAAATGATGGAGGATGCAATGAATGTGAAAAACATGGACACATTCAAGTAGATTGCCCTGAATTGAAAAAGAAACTCAGCAGAACCCTTCAAAACAAAAAGTCTTTTAGATCCTGGAGTGATGAAGAAGAATCTAATCATGAAAAAATTACTAACATGTGCTTCATAGCTATGAATGACGAAAGTGATGAAGATTCAAGTGAACTTGGTCTTATGGCAGATGAAGGAACCAATGAGGCACGTTCTCCTATGTGCCCCAAATGTAATGAACTTCAAGAATTTATTGATATTGCTCTTACTGATATTGATAAGGTCCTAAAGAGCTTCAAAAGATTCAACGAGAAAAGAAAGACTGGGCTCTGAAACTTGAAGTATGTGAAATAAAAAAAGACATGCTTCAAGAAGAAGTTCATGAATTTCAACTTCAAATGAATGATTGAGAAAATCCACCAGTCAAAGTTCTATCAGATCTGATCAGTCAACTTCTCGTATCAATTATTTTAGGGGAAGAATTTACATTGCATGCATTCATTGTGGCAAAAATAAGCACAAATCTAACTATTACAGATTTAAAGATAAGACTTCTGAAAGTCCTATCAATCCATCTTGTTATTATTGCGGAAAATCTGGCCATACCTCTAATCATTGCAGGTTCAAGAATAACAAAAGATGGGTTTGGCGACCCAAGGCCTCTAATCAGGCTAACAATGAGAACACTAACCATCCAGGACCCAAAAAGGATTGGGTACCTAAAAACAAATAATATGTTTTTGTAGGAACACCGCAAGAAGAATCGAAAAGGAAAATGGTATCTCTATAGCGCGTGTTCCAAACACATGACATGTAACAAGCAATTATTCAAATATATCACTAAGCTTGATGGTGGATCTGTCACTTTCGGAGACAAATCAAAAGAGAATGTAATTGGAGTAGGAAGAGTTTCCCTCAGCTCATCATGTGATGTAGATAAGGTCTACTTAGTAGACGAACTTGGTTACAACCTGCTCAGCATCAGTCAACTATGCGACAGTGACTATGAGGTTCGTTTCAAAAACATGGTTGATTCATTGAAGACGAATCAGGTAAAATTGTTGTATCTGGAAGTAGAGATATAAATGTCTATACTCTTAGCAATATTGACAGTCTAGGGAAACAAATTTGCTTAGCTACAATGATTGATGATCCCTTGTTATAGCATAGAAAGCTTGGCCATGTTAGCATGCATACTATTCAAATACTTTCCAAACGTGATCTTGTCATTGGCCTTCCAAAACTAGATTTTTTAAAAGATTAAATTTGTGATGCATGTCAATTAGTAAAACAAACTTAGTCATCTTTTACAATAAAAAATATCGTTTCTACTACAAAGCCTCTCTTCAGCTTTTGCATATGGACCTTTTTGGTCCAACTAGAACTGCTAGCATTTGTGGTAGAAAATATGCCTTTGTGATTGTAGATGATTTTTCTAGGTTCATCTGGGTTATTTTTTGAGCAATAAAGATGAATCTCTAAAATATTTTGAAGTCTTCTGTAAGAAGGTACAGTGTGAAAAGGGATATTACATTTCTACTATAAGAAGTGACCATGGAGGAGAGTTCGTAAGCATAACCTTTGAAAACTTCTGTAATGATCAAGAAATTTTTTCACAACTTCTCTTTCCCAAGATCACCTCAACAAAATGGTGTGGTAGAATGTAAGAACAGAACCATGCAGGACATTGCAAGAATCATGGTTGGAAAATTTTCTCCCACACTACTAAAGCTGTAAGCACAACATGTTATTTCATCAACAGATGCCTGATTCTACCCATTCTTAAAAAGACTCCATATGAGCTGTGGAATGGTAAGAAATCCAACATCAGCTATTTTTATCCATTTTGCTGTAAATGCTTCATTCACAATAATGGAAAAGACAATCTGGGTAAATTTGATCCAAAAAGCGACGAAGGTATTTTTCTTAGATGTTCTCCCTCAAGTAGATCATATAGAGTATTCAACAAAAGCACATTATGTATTGAGGAATCCATTCATGTAGTTTTTGTGGATACTAACCCTCGCTTAAGGAATGAAAAATTTCCTGAAGATGAGGAAATTTCTATTGTCGCAAAGTCTGTTGTTACAGGAAAAGACAGTCATGATCAGGCGACCGATCAACAAAATCAGTCAACTAAGGAGCATGTTGAAATCCAGGAACCATCTTCTGTTGAACAGTCAACTACATTAGAAAAGGAGCCAGCCACAGGTATTCCAAATGAATGGAAAAGTGAACCTGGATATCTCCACAAGTTCATCATTGGAAATCCACAATAAGGTATCACTATTAGAAGATCTCAAAAGCTCAACTCCCACATGGCTTTAATAGCATAACTTGAGCCAGAAAAGGTTGATGAAGCCCTCAAAGATGACTACTAGGTCAAAGCCATGAAAGATGAACTTGATCAATTTAAAGAAATAAAGTATGGGACTTGGTTCCAAAATCATCTGATGCTTTTGTCTTAGGAACTAAATGGATTTTCAGAAATAAGCTGCATGAATCTGGTCAAGTAGTTCGTAACAAAACAAGGCTAATCGCCCAAGATTACTCTCAGCAAGAAGGAATCGACTATGATGAAACATTTGCTCCTGTAGCAAGATTAGAATCCATTCGAATTCTACTTGCTTTTGTTGCCCATAAAGGATTCAGGCTATTTCAAGTGGAGGTAAAAAGTACCTTCCTAAATAGATATATCTCTGAAGAAGTATTTGTGAAACAACCTCCTGGCTTTGTAAGCAACAGTTCCCCAAACCATGTATTCAAGTTGTCAAAAGCTTTATACGGACTCAAACAAGCCCCCCGAACCTGGTATGAAAGACTAAGCTCTTTTCTTCTAAATCAAGGCTTCAAACGAGGTAATATTGACAAAATTTTATTCATTAAACGTTCAAATTTAGGTAATCTTATTACTCAAATTTATATAGACAATATTATCTTTGGAAGTTCTAACTCTATATTATGTGAATAATTTGCTCATATTGTGAAAGGAGAATTCGAAATGAGCATGATGGGAGAGCTAACTTTCTTTCTTAGATTACAAATCAAGCAATCTTCCAAAGGAATCTTTATTAGCAAAACCAAGTACACCAAGGAACTCATAAAAATTTTTGGAATGGAGAATGCAAAGCCTATTGGAACTCCAATGAGTCCAACAACTACTCTTGAAGAGGACAAGAATGGAAAAAGTATGGATGAAATAATGTATAGAGGGATGATTGGATCTCTACTATATCTCACTGCTAGTCGACCAAATATAATGTTTAGTGTTTGTAAGTGTGCAAGATTTCAGTCGGCTCTAAAGGAATCTCATTTGACTGTAGTTAAACGCATTATTAGATACTTCATTGGGACCACTGAATTAGGACTATGGTATGCTCTCATTTTAACAATTTTGATATTAAAGGTTTTTCAGATGCAGATCTTGCAGGCGATAGGACTGACAAGAATGAGTGGCACATGCCAATTACTGGGGAATGCTCTAATTTCCTGGTATAGCAAGAAACAAAATTGTGTTGCCTTGTCAACCACTAGAGCAGAGTATTTAGCTGTTGGAAGCTACTGTACACAAATTCTTTGGATCATGAATCAACTTCTCGATTATGATTTGATTCTTACTTCTACTCCTATTTTTTTGTGATAATACAAGTGCTATATGTCTGTCAAAAAATTATGTGCATCATTCTAGGGCAAAATATATAGAAATTAAGCATCATTTTATTTGTGATCATATTGCAAAAAGTAATATTTTGTTAGAATTCATTAGTACTGAGTCACAACTTGCTGATATTTTTACAAAACCTCTTCTGGAAAATGATTTTGTCTATTGCATAAAAAGATTGGTATTATGTCTATTGCGTAAAAAATCTTCCGTACCTATGTAATATATTTTACTTCCTTTTTAGTTTTCTTAATTGATAGGTTCATTAATTTGATGTGAGTGCAATAATTACTCTTTCATTGATGCCGCCGAAGCAACTCCTCAGAAGTGTCACTTCATCTAAACATACCCTCTAATCGATGCAACACTTCAATCTTTCAAAAGTCTAGTTAAGTACCCTCCTCCTCTCTCATTCTTCATCACTTCTCACAACTCTTCTACCATGGCTAATATCTCATCCTTCACCACCACAAGATGAAGCAGACGAGTTCAAAAATCCCAAAACCCTGAAGAAGCCGTCGACCTTGAATCATCCCTTGAGTCAGACCTTCTCAAGATCGATAATGAAAGTAGTGACTCATCGAAGGATCTTCCTATTAGCTAGAAGAAGGCAGGAAAAAGACCCATGGAGCAAACCCCTAAAAGGCATGCATGCAGGAAAGGGAAAGTGGAAAGCACTAATATTGGGTTAGAGGACAAACTGAACTTCTATGGACCAAGTGAGAAATCGAGGTTTGAGTCTTATAAGTCTAAATCTATGGCTTATGGATGCTCTGTAAATCTCTCTCTTATTAAAAATTTGTACTGTGATGTGATTTCTATCATTGATGTTCAACGTCTCTCTCCTTTGTTTGATACTGTTGGAAAATCTGTGTATGAAGAATCTGTGAGGATGTTTTATGCAAATTTGTTCGTTAATGATAAAGATGATTTGGAGTCAATGGTTCTAGGTACTCGTATTGTCACGACCAAAAATCCACTATGGGTTATGATGGAGCCTAACGCCGTTAGGCAAACCAAACATTGATTTATCAATTTATTTACTCATTTTAGTATTTTCAAAATCGTGATTTTTCCTTAATTTAACAGTATATCATAGAATTTACAAAATGAATAAAAATATTAACAGGAACCACAATAATGCTTAACCCGAAGAAAACCCCCAAAACCAATGTCACAACTGCATGAACATCAACTAGGAAATATGATAAAATACAACCTCTATCTGGAATACAAATTAGACAGGAGAATGTAAATAACTTTTATGGAGACTCTGTATGCTGCGGATTTGTAACATGGAATGCAGCTCACCGTAATTCCCCGCAATAGCCGCGCCTCCACGCCCAGAAGACCACTAGACATATATGTACCTGCACAAAATGTGCAGCAAGTATAGTATGAGTACGTAAATCAACGCGTACCCAGTAAGTATCAAGTCTAACCTCGAAGAAGTAGTGACAAGAGGTCGACATCGACACTTACTAAAGGTCCAATAGAGCAATTTAATAAAAGCGTGAGCAGATATGAAGCATACGGAAGTAATGGGGTAAATCTATAAATTACATAGTCTTCCAAATATTTCCTTTAAAGCATGAATTTCTAAATCTTGTATTCTACCATAACAACTTAGAAAAATGTCATTATCAAATAAATAAGAAATACCATAAAAATGTCGGGCATCAGTGGAAAGATTTGCTCGGGAATATTCGGGCTACTAACGATATAACGCACGATTCTGCCGAGGTCGTTCGGCCCGATCCAGAATAATGTGTACACTGCCGAGGGTCGAGCGACACAAATCATAGATGCATCTATACTGCCGAGGCATTCGGCCCGCTCCACAAGAAAGAAGTACACTTTATGAACCTCCGGAATGAGAAGCTATCACAAGGCTAACACGTAAAGATATACAATTTCTATTAACGGTCGAGTAATTCGCACAAAAATTCAAGTACATGAAATTTTGGTCTTTTACTATTTCCTCTAAGAATTTCCAATATGATTCAGGTAATTCAATTAACAAAGGATGCAAACATTACAAGTAATTCATGATTTGTATCCTAAACTACCCGGACATAAGCATAATTAGTAGCTACGCATGGACTATCGTCACCTCGTGCGTACGTAGCCCCCCACAATTAGCAGCAGATATTAATTTAAATCACTTATGGGGTAAATTCCCTCTAACAAGGTTATACAAGAGACTTACCTCATCTCAAAACTCACTTTCCGGTCACAATTTCGCTCTAAAGCCCCAACTTGGTGCCATTCAATCCGAATCTAGTCAAACAACATGCAAATTAATCAAAAATATACTCCAATGCTTGAAATTTAACAATCTATAAAAATTCTCAACTCCGCTCAAAAAGTTCGCAGTGGGGCCCACATCTCGGGACCCGATGAAACTCACAAAATTCGACAACCCATTCAATTACGAGTTTAACCATGCTAATTTCATTCAAAATCTGACTCCGAATCGGTATTTAAAACTCAAAAATTTATTTTGTGAAATTACAGAAATTTCTTTCGATTTCTTCTTGAAAAATCATAATCTAACGCCGAAAATGAAGATTAATCCATGAAATATAATCACAAGTGAGTCAAGAATGCTTACCCCAAGTTTTGTGGTGAAATTCCTCTCTAAAATCGCTAAATCCCGAGGTTCCCAACTAAAAATACGAAATAATGGCTCAAATGTCTGAAATAGAGGACTTATAACACTGCCTCGACTTCCTTCTTCATGTTCACGAGCCTCACATCACGTTGGCGATGAACAAAATTCTCAAAAGTCATTTCCAAACTCTTCTCAGATAGCCTCTAGTATAATGGTCATAACGTTTTGTACAAAACTCTAAATGATAAATGGTTTGATTTTCTGGAAAATAGACATCAATGACTATAACTTTTATTTGTTGATCATCTCCCAATTCCTTATAGGTTGCGAGATATAAGCTTCCAATATTAGCCCTGTGCAGCAGAGATTTTCAAACTTTTCCCAGACAGCCAGTAGTTTATCTATCATAACTTTTTGTACACAGCTTCAAATGACAAATGGTTTAATTTTCTGAAAAGTAGACACCAAAGGCTACAACTTTTATTTTTAGATCATCTCTAGATTCGTTATAGATTGTGAGATATAAGCTTCCAAAGTCAGATGACAGACAGCAGGAATTCCTTCTTCGCGAACGCTAGAGTCTCTTCGCAACGCGAAGAACAAAGTCCCAGCAGCAAAATCCTTCTCGCGAATGTGAGAGGCTCCACACGAACCCGAAGAACAACAGCAGACATCAGAAAGCCAGCATCCAAAGTAGCCAAAATGATCCGATAACACTCGAAACATACCCAAGACACACCCGAGGCCCCCGTGACCCCAACCAAATATTCCAACAAGTCCTAAAATATCATGCGAATTTAGTCGAGGCCTCAAATCACATCAAACAATGCTAAAAGCACGAATTGAACTCCAATTCAAGCCTAATAAAACTAAAAAATTCTAACTTCTACATTCGATGCCGAAACCTATCAAATCAAGTCCGATTGACCTTAAATTTTGCACACAAGTCATAAATGACATAACAGACCTATTCCAATTTCCAGAATTAAATTTCGACCCGATATCAAAAAGTCAACTCTCGGTCAAACATGCAAACCTTCCATTTCCAACTTTTACAATTTCAAGCCAAAATCAACTACGGACTTCCAAATAAATATTCGGACACACTCATAAGGCCAAAATCACCATACGGAACTAATTCGAGGCTCGGAATCCCAAACGGACGTCGATATCATCAAAATCCACTTCAATCCAAACTTAAAAAATTCTTAAACCTTCAAAATGCGAACCTTCCGTAATAAGCATCGATATACTCCCGGGCCAACCGATACTCGACTCGAACATACGCTCAAGTCCGAAATCATCATACGAACCTATTGGAACCATCAAATCCTAGTTCCGAGGTCATTTGCTCAAAAGTCACACCTTAGTCAATTCTTCCAATTTAAAGCTTTCGAATTTAGAATTTTCTTTCCAAAACAACTCCGAACCTCCCGAAATTCGATTCCAACTGCACATACAATTCAAAATACCTGAAGTGAAGCTACTCAAGGCCTCAAAACGACCAGTCAGATCGTAACACATATTGTTCTATATTCTTATCAATTTGAGAAGATTTTTTCTGCTAAGTTTCATGAATATGATGTTTTTGTGCAAAACTCCTGGCCAAAAGACTTTGAATCACTTTATAAGAGGCAAAAACTTTTCTATCTGAAAACCCTACTGACATTGGTCCCAAAAGTCTTAAATTTGAACACTGTGTGTTAGCCCACATGATTGCTACTACTCTCATTTCTAGGACTGGGTCTCTCAGCACTTTGACTACTAGGGATATCTTTGTTCTTTACTGCCTTGTGAACAATAAAAGGCTTGACTGGTTTGTGTGGATTCGTCAGTATATGCTTGAAAGTATCAGGGACATATCTTCTTTTGCTGCTTGTTTATCCTATGGCTTGCTCATCTCACACATTCTTGAGGTCATGAAGGTTGATTTGGCATCTTTTTTCCCCAAGTACATTTCTAGCACCTATGATAAGACAGCTTTTGCTATGATGGGTTACACCTTAAGTGATGATGGATAGGTCAGATGTGCCAAGGTTGAAAGCACTCCAGTACAGGTTGAGCCAACCACTAAACCAATTGAGCCTCAATCAATTGCTACTGCCAACCCACAGTAGATTCAGTAAGGACTAGATGGGGTAAAAACCATGCTCACTGCAATGAAAGAACAGGTAGACAAAATCACAGAAGTCACCAAAGAAACAGGTATAAACGTGGCTAAACTCAGGATGGACATGTGAGCCACAATGAGGCAAGGAATCAAGCATTCAACTCCATGATAGAGAATATGGAAAAAATCACCAAAGAAATTAAAACCTCCTATGACTCTTTCTGCACCAAAGTGGTCAATCCCTGAAATACTTTCTGCGGAAGAACTAAGGCAATTGTGTGTATGTGTGTTTAAAATAATCTTTTTGCTCTTTGTTTGTTTTGTTTTGTTATTACTTTTGTTTTGGTCTGTAAGAACCATCACCATGTGCCTCTACTGAAGGCATAATATCTGCTACCCTAACTACTCTATTCATTATTTACTCTGGTATGTCTGTTCTATTTGCACTTTCTTCTTTCTTTTTGATTGATGTCAAAGGGGGAGAAATGTGAGAGTAAAGCAGCGCAACAACTCAGGGGGAGCAATACTTCAGTTTAGGGAAACAACTCAGGGGGGGCAGCATTTTAGGATATGAAAGGGAAGTGTACTCTATTTACTCTTTTTGATTGTCATCATCAAAAAGGGGAGATTGTTACACTTAAGTTTCAACAATGACAATAGTGCAAATCTAATTGTATCTGTTTAATTGCAGAAAATTAGGAGGATAGTGCTCAATCAAAGTAAGTCAAACATGTCAAGGATATCAGAAAGGAAACAAGACCAAGTGCTGCAAGGACAATGCTAAATCAAAGGATATCAAGGTCATCAAAAAGGAAACAAGAACAAGTGCAGTGGGTTATATGAAGATAGTCCTCACTTCAAGGATCAATTTGGAATCTGGAGATTGTGAAGATTGATCTAACAAGTCAAACCACAAATCACTCTCTTGATTATCAATGCGAAAAGGAAGGAAGATAATGAATCCAGCCCATCTCTTGAGCAGGATTCTGAGGCACCCCTTCGGACAAATCTCTTAAAATATTTTGTGCTTTAATCAAGGGTCAATCTGCAACAGCTACTCAAGACTCTCGTATAAGAAGACTGGCAGACTCAAGAATTCAATCACGCAACTTACCACTGTTTTCCATGCCTTTCTAGTTCTTAACACAAACATTGTATTCCTGAGTTTACTAGTGTCTCAAAGATAGGAAGTGTTAGAAAACAAAATAAGAGTTGTGTCAAGTTTGTAAAATATTGTTGCTGAAAATCGTTAGTGGTAAACGATCGAAAAACCACTAATACTGTAACAAACTATTGAAGATCTAAGAGAACTGATAATTGATAGAAAGAGTACTAAAGAATGTGTAAATTATCCCATGTTTAGCTTTTGTTTGTTTGGATTTGGATGTTAATCACATTGATTCATGTTAATATAATGCGTTTTTATGTGAAGGAATGATTTAAAAGCAATCGGGGACGAAATTGGGGAAGAAACGAGGCAAAACAAGAAGAATCGGACAAAGAAGGAGTCCAGCCCCCAGGCCAGCGCCTAGCACTGCCTGGGGCGCTGGAGGCAGTGAGCTAATTGAACATTCTGCCTCCAGTCCCCTGGGGGGCGCTAGGCGCTGTCCAGGGGACCGACCGGGGAAAAGTCCTCTTTTGTGTGCTAACAACCCCCAAACCTACCCAAACCCTTCCCAACTACTATATAAACATCCTTAAGTCTATTTTGGACGGGAGGAACAGATTTTTGGGAGCAAAAAGGAGGCCAAGAACATCAACAACATCAACAAAATTCCTAGCTCATCAATTAAACGAGTATCTTTGCTTTTAGTTTTCTTATTTAGTTATTTGATTATGTTGAACATGAGTGGCTAATCACCCCTTGTTCTGGGGTTGTGATTAGCCATGAATATTGTGTTTTTAATTTGATGGATTTGTTTTAATAATTAATATGGCTAAGATTGTTTCTTCAATTCTATGCTTAATTTCTTAATTGTTTTGGCCATCAATTAAGTTATATAAATTATCTATGCTATGTTTGGAAAAACTATGTGTAGATTAGAATAAGAATTGAGGAAAGCATGTTCTTAACTTGTTAACAAGAGCGGATTCGTGATTAAGATAGGAATATACTTAATCACCATGCTTAATTATATAAATCGTGTTCTTCATGCATTCTTGCTAGATTAATTCCATAGGAATATAGGCATTAATCTTGTTAAGAATAGGCGAATAGTATTTCGGAAGAAGACTATGAGTATCACTATCGATTAATTAGCAATCTCATATTAACTATATAAATGATAAAATCAATTAGATCGCAATAAGATTGGTAACAAATTCACAACCCCGGAATCTTTGTTTATTGATTACAAGAACAT
>MCJB01037796.1:0-60218 GCA_002018475.1 Nicotiana obtusifolia | reverse complement strand
CTTTTATTAAAATGTATTGTAAAGAAGTTTGAGGTCCGACTCTTTAGTATAAAAAGAGTCACTCTGTAAAGAAAAGGGCATTGATGAATATGCCTTCTCTTCTACCTTTGTAAAAATTCCGATATGAATAAACACTAAGAGTTTGTGAGTAGTTTCTTGAGCATAAATATTCTTACATTATAATCTCTTCTCTTTTATAAAAAGAAAAGACTCCCCTTTCATACTTAACCCTTACGCCTAGAGGTAGGAAACGAAACTAGGCTGTGCTGTAGTATTCTGAAGGAACGCCAAGGGAAGTTACCTGGTAACAGGTTGGGACTGAAACGTCCGGTAAAAGTCTCGGCGGATACCCGGAGTATTTGCGGTCAAAACGGGATAAGGTATGGAAGCGTAGTGGACCTTTATCTTTTTTATTTAAGTTAAGAAATTATACTGTTATAATATTATAATGCTCAAGAAAATTACTCTAGTTTTCAGATCATGATTATTTTAGACATAACATATTCCTCTACAGGATTAATTCTAAAAATAGAACAAGATAACAATATTGTTAGATACGAGAATATACCCACACTAATATATCGAACCAGCGATTTTTAAATTATTATGTGATGATTTATATATATATATATATATATATATATATATATATATATATTCTACGCATAATTATATTTATTACATTATTCATGCTAAAATAGCATTTTTATATTTTTATGATATTAAATTATTATTTTCAATCATTTTATTGCATAATTAATGTCTTATTATCTATTAATTATTTTTATAAATTTTAAACAATTTTCGTGTATTTAATTATTAGACAATATAGGGCTAATTTTCGGACCAAAAACCTTGGCCCAATACCCTTTAACCTAGCACCAGTAGCCCACTAACCTATTCCCCATTTCCTTGACCTGCCCCAACTTCTTTTAAACCTGGTCGTTGATCTCTTAAGATCAACGGCCCACAATAAACCAACCTTTTTCCTTATATCCCCATGACCAAACCCTAGAGACCATTCCCCAAACCGGCCGCCTGTGCACTCTTTCAAACCCTCTCCTCTCTTCTACAAACCCTAGCAGCCGCTGCTAAGTTCCTTCTCGATCCCGACCTAGAGATGGAATCGACCTATGATCTGCTTACCTTATTAGTCTTCTCTCATTATTGGTCGTTCGCTTATGGTGTTACTTAGGTACTTTCCTAAGTTTTGCAAGTATCACTTCTGAGATCATACTAGAATGGCTCGAATCTTTGATTTTGGGCGTTATTCCGTCTTTATACGCTCAAAAAAGAGCAATTTACACTCTTGATTCGATTTTCAGACGATTGAACCCAATTAGGGTTTGAGACTCTCCATCACCTTTACTGATTTTGATTTGCATGTGATATTTTGTTTCCTTATTTGTGCTTAATTCATTATATTCCATGTTTGTTCTTTCAATTTCTACACTATAAAAAACCCCTTCCCCGTTCCCCTCAAAGGGTCTCAAGGATTATTACTTAACTATTGTTACCACTACTATTCCCTCACTCTCACTCATTCTATACTATTCTGAGACTTTTGATTTTTGCTGGCTGAAAGCCAAGGCCACCAGAATCCGTTCATTAGCCTCCTCCAGTGCAAGCACTGCTCGGAGCCCACTTTGAGGCTCTAGTGAACTTTGAAGCACTAGGGATTTTGGGGTTTTCATTACTCCCCTGCAATCGCTGCTATTCTTGAAATTTTGAGTTTCTCATTCTTTATTCGCTTTGTTTGCAGCTTGTTAGTTCCCCATACTCTCGCAATTCTACTTCTTTCTATTTGTGTTTATGTTATGTGCATTAGTGCTACTTGCATTTCCCTGAGTTAATTTCGATTTTATGCCACTTCGTATGCAATTCTGCTTATTTTAATACTACTCTATAGTTCCACTAGCTTCAATTCTATGCAAGTCCTGATCTTAACTCATATGTGGATAGCTAAGTTGATTCATGATGCCTACCTGATTCGTAATTGAAACCCGATTGATGGTTGTTGAGCTTTCTACTAAAATCCTTAGGAAACTATGTTCCTGCTCAAGATTGCTCTGTTCATGTTGAATCCTTTATGCATAATGTCCTATTTCTCTACAAGTCATATGACAGTACTATCTAAATACTTAGCCTAATATGATAACTTTAATGCATGCTCATTATGTATGTCCAACCTGAATGATTTCTAATCATTATGTTTATGAATAATTGGTTACTTACAGGTTGTTTATTCTAAGTTTGGTTTCTTGCCTTGTTCTGTACTATTATGATAACCAACTCATGCTCAAAATGTCTTCTAATTCCTATTGAGACATTCATGCCCAACGTTTATCTTTCTGAGTTCTATTGTTAGCTATGATCATGTTCCCATGCTATTTGTAACTCTATTGTGTGTTTTTGACTTACTCAATTCTGCGTTCTTATTAGTTTAGACCTTTAGAGTAAATCTAATTACCAGCATTTTCTCCTATATGTGGCCAACTAGTGCAAGGTTTAATGCTTTTCTATCCTGTTGATCTGAAGTTAACATGTTTACTATAAGTCTTTCTGTTACTGTAACTGATACTTAGCATGTTAAACTTTTCTCATTCTCGACTAAGTGACTACTTGATCATGAACCTATTCTGTTATGTTGTTTTCACTAGGAATTCATGTAAAAACTTTCATGTGGAGACTATGCTCTACTTGTTCTTGTCTATGACTCCATTAGATTTCATGTTTAAATCTGGTGTCTAAAGTTCATTTAGGCTAATCCTGAATCATTTTACTTTTGAAACTCTTTGGAATAGTTCACTATCTTGTGATCCTTTAGCTTTGTTTCTAAGAATACAAGCATGAACCTTCCTTATAAACTTGTCAGTATTTCTGTGATATTGTCCATGTGCTTTAGCTAGAACTGTTGATTAGTTGTAGTGTTGAGAGTTAGGTAATTAGTTCCCTGAGTGGTCTGTCACCTCTATAAGGTTAAGTTCGGCATCCATTTGGCTAAGTAAGTCAATCGTTAGGCATGGTGTTGGGCCATGTGTGTTGTTGGACCTGGGCATTGGATTCAGGAAGATTCTATTGTCCTTATGAGCTTGAGATTTGAGTCTGTTGGTTGGTGAGGCTGCTGAAGGCCCAGAAATGCACTGGCTTATTTTATAGCGGGCCTGTACTATTTGATGGGAACCTATACTTGTTTCAGCCTGTATTTTTGTCATCTTTGAGTTTGTATTATTCCATTTTGACCATGTAACTTGTAATAATGAATAATTGGGGTGTTAGTGAAATTGGGGAATGGGTGTACTTTGTTCTTGCATAAAGGGTAGAGAACATGCCTATATGGTCTACTTGCTTTATTTGCTATCTTGTTAACTTGCTCTGCTTCTGCGCGCTAGTAGAAATCATATTTATAGGAAATCACACACTTCACTCAACTTGCCTAATACTTGACATTCTTCAAAGCATGACTGTTTGACTAAATATTTTACCTGTTCTCATGTCTACTTCTGTATGATTATTAGATAGCACGCCTATAGGATCATAATAATATATACCTTTGTTAATACTCATTTAGAAATCATGACCATAGGATCTTAACTAATTAATTAATTGGTTGTTTCTATTGCTTTATTATACTGCCACCTAGATAGCATGCATATAAGAATAAACATGACGAATCTGTGTTCGAATATCAACTACTAGAGAGTCTGCCTATAGGATATTGCTACTCGCTTAGAAAGCATACCAATAGGATCAAAATGAGTAATTCTGAGTTTCCAATGGCTTTACTGCCCCAGGTGCGTGTCACCTAGAGATCATGTCTATAGACTTTAACAACACTTATAATCTATAATTTCGATAATCTGAGTAGCAGCACTACCCATGAGATTTTATTAAGCCATGTGGTCACATAGAAGCCATGCCTATAGGTTTAAACGACTTTCATACATCTTGATTCTAAAATTGCTCATGACTCCTCGCTGCATAATCTGAAGTCTGTTTACGTGCCTTTGTTGCTATGTGTGGAGACTAACATGAGCCACTCATTGCTATTATGTGTAGTCCTACTTGTTTTGAATGTGCGACTAGTTTTAATCATTTTGAGCAACCTAAGTAAAGTCTAGAATCACCTAAATAGTAGGTCCAAAGCCTCCAGGACCATAGGAATGGGACAGGTAGTGCATACATAAGATGCAACCTAGAATTGAATTAGAGCACCTTTAAGTAACAACTTTAATATAGTAATTGGGTAGCAGGAGATGATAGTCTGTGCCCCCTGAATAATATGAGCAACTCCCCCACTAGGGAGTTGCGAAAAATTATTTATATCGCACGGGGTGATCCTTTAGGCTAAAAAACTTAGGACCCCCCTTCCCCCCCCCCTCCCTTTCTTTTTATATTCTTGTTGTTCATACTTAGTCATAAACCAATGCAGTTGTAGTCCTTGTGATCTTTAAAACTTGTACCGATTATTCATATCATTTAATTCTTATAATATTTTTTCCTTACACCGGTTTATGTCATAATAGGACTTTCAACTTTCATATCTTCCCTTACTTATATGATTCGTAGTTTAATCACATAATCCACATAGTTTAAGGTTCGGTCGGGACCCACAGTTGTGGACCTCGAAGAGTGCCTAGCACATTCTCTTTGAGGTAATTTGAGCCCTTACCCGATGTTTGGTGACACGGACTAGTCAAATAGAGTTACTTGCAAATAGGTGCCCTAACGCACCCCAAAATCATTAGGTGGTGACTCTTCTCTTTTAACACCCTTATTTAAAAGAGTTGTCACGTCGAAGCCCGTTTTCATGAGAAAACGGCGCGCGACAGTTGTGGCATATGGGCACTTGCGGTGCAAGTTGTTAGTGTGTTTTGATATTGATGTGCATGCGGCTCTATACGGATAGGGGTTAATGTGCATGTGGCGGCATAAGGTGAGATTTATGTGCATGTTGCTAGTAAGGGAATTACTTGAAGCCACGAGGCGTCATAAGGTGGGTTAAAGTGCGTGTAGCTATTTCAAAAAAAATATTTTCAAAACTATCTAAATGTAAGGGCTCACACGACGGTATAAGGAAAGGTTGTGATTGTGATTGTGAAATGAGATTACGAGGCGGTAACTCGGTTGTGATTTTTGTTGTTATCTCTCATTTACCTCACTTATATTTGTCCGCATTGTTCTCTTGATGTTCTTATTATGTGTTCCTTCCTTGTTGCCTTTATTGCTTTAAATTCAGTTGTAGCTTACTTTGTTGTATTACTTTATTGCCACTATGTCCTCGTTTCATTACTAGACTACACTATACTTGTTCAGTTTTTCTTATCCTAGTAGGTATCTTGACTTGGCCTCGTGTCACTACTCTACCGAGGTTACGCTTGATACTTACTGGGTACTATTGTGGTGTACTCATACTACCCTTCTGTACATTTTCTTGTGCAGATCTAGGTACCTCATATTAGGCTAGACCTCAATGATTTGGCTATACATTCCAGATTTCAAGGTATACCTGCTTGGTGATTACAGGCCTCGGAGTCACCTTCAGTCATTACTTTTACTGTTGTTTATCTTCTACTCAGACAGTATTGTGTTAGAGGTTCTTAGAATATCTCTATATAGCTTATGACCGTGTTCCACTAGGTTTTAGGATTTTGTTGACTATTGTAATGTTGGCATTTATTATAACAGTGTAATGGAAAAAATGGAGATTTTTTGTATTATTTCCGCTATCTTTCTATGCATTTTAGGCTTACCTAGTCTTAGATATTAAGTGCCATCACGAAATCCTGTGGTGGGATATTAATGTCGTGACATAAATAACCCTATAAATCATCCGCGATGAATAGCAAAACCTGGACATCAATGGTTACTAACCATGCGATTTCTATAGTACTAGTCAAGCATCTTCAACTCAAGACACAATGCGTCTTCTATGACATAATCCCTTCTCAGGTGATACAAGATAGTGCTAGCATTTTCTTAATCATCTGAAATCTCTCATGTTGTCTAGAACTCGTCACCTTCCTTTTGAAAATGAATCGCAACCTTGTCAATTCAATTATACACAGCCCACCACATCTATCATGCTACCATATGAAAATACGAGAATCTCGTTATTAACTTTAAATCACAAGTAGGATGATCCTCCTCCTAAACACTTCATCGATCCGAAGTCTTTGACTTAGATAGATTCAGGAGAGAATTATAACACGCAACAAACTTTCCTCACACGTAGAAGATATCAACCTCAAGTCGTGGAAAAAACCATCGTAAACTTTTTGAAACCCCTTTACACATAATCAAGCCACCAGAACTTAAACCCTCCAAATAAACCAAGTCAAGCAGACTGCCAAACCCAAAGGTCTAGCTACAATAGCATATGTAAGGCCTATTATACTAAAGAAACCAATCATTTCTATTACTACGCTGATCCAACCATTGCTAAACTAACCCAACTTCTTTAGATTCCTCTTCATTGCCTTAAAGATAACACTTCTCTTTCTAAGTACACTATGGCTCTCAATCAAAACTTATACCAAGTAATCCCAACATGAAACCACGTCGTCCTAAGACCTATAAGCCACTTTATTCCCTCTCATGCACCCTATAACACCTCAAACTAAAATGCCCACTCTGAAGAGACCTTCTATTAATTCGAAGTCGTTTCTTCTATCTCTCCAACACTGCATTGCAGAACCAATAATGATATAGAAATACCCCAAGTCTCTCTCACAATCCAACACAAATCACAAATCCTTAGTCGCATGATGAATCCGAAAATGCTTAGTTACAATATCTTGGATCTTAAACCCACTAGAACCATTCTCAAGAGCTACTGTAATGGCCTGACCAATCATTTTTTGTATTTTTGCCTCGTTCCCTATTTAATTCTTCTATTATGTGTTATAATTCTTCAGGAAGGTTCGAGAATGATTTGGAACACCTAGTGTCATTTTTGGAAGCTTAAGTTGTAAGAGTTGACCAAGGTTTGAATTTTGTGTAAACGGCTCCGGATTTGTGTTTTGATGTTTTCAATAGGTTGGTATGATGATTTTGAAATTAGATGTACGTTCATATTTGGACTTGTTCCTAGGGTGTTTTGAATATATTTTCCAAAGTTGGTAATTTATAGAATTGGAGAGTTCATATGTTTTATCAGGGTTGACTTTGAGGTTATCATATTCAGATTGGTGTTTTGGAAGTTGGGATAGGTTCATTTTGTCATTTCGAAATTGTGTGCAAAGTGTGGTTCTAACCCAGATTGGTTAGGCTTGAATAGGAGGCTTAGTTTAAAGTTTAGAATTTGATGAACCAAAAAGAACCTTAACATGTGTTTTGACCGTCGATTCTTGGTTTTGATATTATTTTTTGTGTTTTGAGAATTTGGTTAAGTTTGGATTAGGTATTGGAACTCATTGGCATGATTTGATGGAGTCCTGGGGGGAGCTCATGTGTATTTTTGGGTAGTTTTGGATCATTTACATATATTGTGGCATCAGATTTTTGCTGGTGTCTGGTGTTCAGTGCATTTGTGGAGGTGGATTCGCGTTTGCAATGAAGGATTTTTGAGTTGGGGTTTTGCTCTTTGCATTCACAGAGGGGTAGCCGCATGAAGAAGGAAGTTGTGTTGGGCAATAGACCTTCGCATTCGTGAGAGAGTTGACCGCGTTCGCGAAGAGGAGAGGCTTTTGGCCTTCACGTTCGCGGGACCCCCGTCACATTCACGAAGAAGGTTTTTTGGGTGGGGGAAGTGGGTGTTCGCGAATGCAAGGCTGGTGCCACGTTCGCGAAGGGTATGCCTTGGTTGCGCACTTTAAGTTGGAATTTCGGGATTTTACCCGTATTATCATATTTCGAGCCCTAGACTTCAAGAATATGAGATTTTGAAGAGTAAAGTTACAACATCATTGGAGGTAAGTAACTTACTCTTGTACTTGATTTGATATCATGATCTCCATGGTTTTTATACACTTGAAAGCTTGTATTTTTAATTTAAATTTGGGTGGTTTTGGGAAAACATTTGGAAAGTGGATAATTAAGATTTGAACTTGGACGAAACTTGTATATTTAGACTCGTATTGGAATGAGTATTTGGGTTGTGAATTTGTCGGGTTCCATGAGGCGGGCCCCGGTTGACCTTTTGGTTGACTTTTTGTATTTGACTAAAGATTCAATCTTTATTATTTAGGCTCAGTTTCTATGGATTTGTTTGATGTTAATAGGTTGTATTTGACTAGATTCGAGCTGTTTGGAGTTCCATTTTTTAGGATTTTGCATTTGTGGTGATTTTCAGTCTAGCAGGTGGAGGTTCTCTTGGCCAACCTTGTTAAGAGGGAAACCCCCTAGGATTTGACTTGATTGCAATGTGTTTAAGGTATTTGAGTGGTGTATATACGTGGTGGCGAGCATATATGCACGTACCGAGTTTATATCATGACCGAGGTAGAAGTGAAATATCTTATGCCGTGTTTTGACTATATGCTCATCTGATTCATGATTTATTTGACTGATGTGACTACATTTGATGTTAGAAATCATGCCTAGGTTTATGATAAATTATGAAGGCATGAGAACTTATCCTTGATATGTTGAATTTCTTAAATGGTCCGTAGTCACATGGAGGTTCCACGAGCACATATCCGTATGATTTTTATTAAGTCCTTGTGCACTTATTTTCCTATAATTCTTGAGCATATGCATGCATTTCGGATAGGGACACTTGTCAAGCCCAAATCCCACCAAAGTCGTGAGGCACCTAACACTGCTTGCTAGGTAAGCAAACATTCAATATATAGAATTAAACTTCAACAACGATAAGTAAAAGCCTCAAAAGCGGAATAGGATAAATAAATGAAGAAAAATAGAGATCCAACTGAAATATACCATCCCAGAACTTGGTGTCAACAGGTACATGAGCACTATAGAATAAACAAATAAAATCTTTGAATAACTATACAATATTATCTGAAGTACATAGTCTGAAAAAACAAAAGTAAAGGAAGGCACTCTAAGGCTAGCAGACGGAGCGACAGTGTTACCTTGAAATCACCGACGGGTACCAATGCAACTCACTATCAATCTTCTCTATCAGCAGCACTTGCATCTGCACATAAAGTGTAGAATGTAGTATGAGTACAATCGACCCCATGTAATCAATACATAGCAAGCCTAACCTCTGATTGAAGATAGTGACAAGATTGGCAAAGTCCGCTACTCACTTTCAAAAGTCAACAATAACAGTAATAAAATAATAATAATATGAAGGGAAAGCAGCTCAAAATAACAAGTTTAACTTATTCACAATAACAAAAAATAGACATGCTTTCTAATCAAATCGGTTAAAGCATCAATTTCAAGATATAGAGTTTCATATTAGCACGAGGAAAATACGTCTCTACGCCTGAATAACGTGTAACAATGCCAATATCATCGAATTCGCAGTGAAATCATCAAATAAGCACAATCTCAGCACTGTACGGGTGCCTAACATAAAACCCCTCACTCAGCAGATACCAAGTGCCTGCATTCATCAGGCTCAAAGACCATAGGTTTATCACCTGACTCCAGAGAGGCGGATCCTAGCCCAAGCACTTATTGAATTAAATGTCAACGATCATAATTCAGCCCAATAGCCAGGTGCACGCATCACCTCAATACTAGTACCACTCAGCCCAATAAAGGGGCCTAGTGTACGCGTCACCTCAGTATCAACACGGCTCTATAGCCTCCGTTCAATCATTAATCCGCTCAAATCACAGTATGCCAATGTTTCATAGTATCAAAATCAATATACTCGCATGAATTATACCAATGTGCCATAAATCCACTCAACCTGTAATACTCAAGCAATGAAACCAATGACATGTGAGTTAACAGGTAAGAAATAAACAGAGTGATGATAAAATACGCAAATAGAATATCATGACTGAGAAAGTATGACTACAATCAAGGCAACTGCTTAACATAGAAAAATAGGTCTCAAATAGATATGCACATAGCCTGTACCATGATTTCTAACATGAATAATAACTCAAGTAGTCATACAAGTAGAGAAAACATGGTAACACAAAGGCGTGATAGTAAAACGAGGCACACAATAGCCTAATGTTTACCCGTGTCATGAATAACCACGGTGCACACATATACGTTCGTCACCATGTACGTGCGTCACTCCCAACACATAGCAAACATCATAGTCTACGAGTAAAATACCCTTAAGCCAAGACTAGGCAAGATACTTACCTCAAAGCGAGAGAATCAATACTCCAAAAATCTCTTCCATCGCGAATACGGCTCGAATCTAGTAAAATATAACTCAATAACATCAAACACAGTTATAGAAATCGATTCCAAGTAATAAAGCTCCAATATTTATCAAATAGCAAAAATTCAACCCAGGCCCGCATCCTAGAACCCGACAAAAATCACAAATTCTGTCAAGACATTAGAATACTACTCCAAATATACAAGTTTTATCCAAATTCGGCTCTGATTCGAGGTTCATATCTCCATTCTTCACTCTGCAAAACCATAGTCAAAATCCCCAAATTTCTCCTTCAAACCCCATAATCTATGTGTAATAATCTCTGGGTAAATAAGATATAATGTTAAAATCAGGTAGAACTCACTTACCCCTCTTGCTTGTGTGAAAATCCCCTTCAAATATCTCCCTTCTCTAAGTCTAGGGCTCAAAATATGAAATTATAGGTCTAAGTCCCGAAATTAGACAACTTATTACTTTGCCCAGTAATACCCTTAGTAAAGGCGGTCCAAGCCTCACATTCGCAAAGCACAATCTGACCCTAGCCTAAAATGCTCTTTGAGAATGTGGTCTGCCACCCGTGAACGTGATGCAGTAGCACCCCCATTATTCTCGAATGTGACAAACCCTTCGCGAATGTGATGGCTAACTCTAGCTGGCTACTTGCCAGTCTCACCTCCTACGCAAACGTGATAACCAACGGCTCCAACACTTCGTGAACGCGATGCACAATTCGCAAATGCGAAGAACAAAATATTGCTTCCCCAAAATAAGCTTTCGCGAACACGAGTTGGATGATCTGAACTCCATCTGAAACACTTCCGAGCCCCTCGGGACCCCGCCCAAAAATATCAAGTTGTCCCAAAATATAATACGAACCTATTCGAGGTCTCGAATCATACAAAGTGACATCAAAACTACAAATTGCACCTCAATTGAAGCTTAATAAACTAATCAACTTCCAACTTTCAAAACTCATGCCGAACCACGTCTAACCAACTCGGAATCCCTAAATTGTATACACAAGTCGCAAATGACATAATGAACCTATTACAACTCCCATAACAACAATCGAAAACCGAGAGCCTCAAAGTCAACTCCCTGTCAAACCTATGAACCTTCCAAACCTTCAATTTTTTAACTTTCGCCACATAGAGTCAAATCAACCTAGGAACCTCTTGGACATACTCCTAAGTCCAAAATCATCATATGAACCTATTGGAACCATTAAAATATCATTATGAGGTCAATTACACAAAAGTCAAACCTCGGTCAACTCTTATAACCTAAGCTTTCAACCTTAGAACTAAGTGTTCCAATTCACTCCAAAACCTTCCCGAAATCAAACCAACCATCCTCGAAAGTCACAAAATAACAAAGAAGTATACATAAAGCATCAAATAGGGGAACGGGGAAAATTACACAAAACGACCGGCTGGGTTTTGACATTCTCCCCCTCTTAAAGAAATGTTCGTCCTCAAACGAGTTGAGAATCATACCTGGGATATATAAAAGATGAGGATAGCTGCTCTGCATATCATGCTCGATCTCCCAAGTTTCCTACTCTACTATATGACCTCTCCACTGAACCTTCACGAAAGCAATATTCTTCGACCTCAACTTCTGAACTTGCCTATCCAAAAAGGCCACCGGCTCCTCCTCATAAGCCAGATTCTTGTCTAAATGCACTGAACTGTAATCTAACACATGCAACAGATCCTTGTAGTACTTTCAAAATATAGAAATCGTAAATATGGGAAGTACTCCCAATAAGCTGGGTGGCAAAGTAGGTCTGTAGGCCACCTCACCAACTCTCTCCAACACCTCGAATGGACCAATACACCGAGGGCTCAACTTTGCCTTCTTCCAAAACCTCATCACACCCTTTATGGGTGAAATCAAAGAATAACCTTCTCACCTTGCAAGCTACATCCCAAACCTTCCTATTAGCATAACTCTTATGTCTGGACTACGCTTTACGAAGCCGCTCCTGAATCAACTTCACCTTCTCCAAAGCGTCACAAACCAAATTTGTCTCCAATAACCTAGCCTCACCCGGCTCAAACAAACCAATCGGAGAATGACATCGCCTCCCATATAATGCATCATAAAGAGCCATCTAGATTCTCGACTAATAGTTGTTGTTGTATGAAAACTTCGGTAATGGAACAAACTGATCCCATTGGCCTCCGAAATCTATGACACAGACTCACAACATATCCTCCAATATCGGAATGCTTAGCTCGGACTACACGTCCACCTGAGGGTGAAATGCGGTACTCAACTCAAACTGCATTCCTAACTCACACTGAACAACTCTCCAGAAATGCAAAGTTAACTGACTGCCTAGACCCAAGATGGTAGACACAAGCACACCATGTAAATAGACAATACCCTTGATGTAGATCTTAGCCAACTGCTCCAGTATAGAAAGTCATGATTGGAATGAAATGTGCAAACTTGGTCAGTCTGTCCAAAATAACTAAAACAATGTTAAATCTCTTCAATGCCCATGGCAAACCCACTACAAAGTCCATAATGATGCGCTCCCACTTCCACACCGGTATCTCAATCTTCTAAAACAACCCACCAGGTCTTTGATGCTCATACTTGACCTGCTAACAATTTAAACACCGAGCAACATATCCAACAATGTGTTTCTTCATCCTTTCCCAATAATAATACTTTTCTTCAAATCAAGATACATCTTTGTAGCACCCTGATAAATGGAATACTGCGAACTATGAGCCTCCTTAAGAATCAACTTTCTCAACAAATCCACATTCGGAACAAAAATTCGGCTCCGAAGCCGTAGTACACCATCGTCGCCAATAGATACTTCTTTAGCATAACACCACTACTTATCCTAACGGACAAGCAAATGGGGATCACTATACTGACAAGCCTTTATGCGCTCAAACAAGCGTAACCTAGATACAACACAAGCAAGAACCCTGGTAGGCTTTGATATATCCATTCTCATGAACCCGATGGCCAAAGCCTGAACATCCATAGCCAAAGGTCTCTTCTTAGCTGGAATAAATGCAAAACTCCCCATACTCTATGCCTTTCTACTCAAGGCGTCTGCTATCACATTGGCCTTCTCGGATGATTAAGAATGGTGATATCACAGTCATTCAATAGCTCCAATCTTTGCTGCCTCAAGTTCAAATACTTTTGCTTGAATAGATGATGAAGACTCCAATGATTCATGTAAACTTCCCAAGAAACGCCATATAAGTAATGCCTCTAAATCTTGAGCACATGAACAATAGTTTCTAACTCCAATTCATGCACTGGATAGTTCTTCTCACGGGGCTTCAATTGGTGCGATGCATAGGCAATCACCCGACGGTCATGCATCAACACACACTCAATGCCAACCCGCGATGCATCACAAGAAGTCATGTATGATCCTGATCCTGAATATAGTTAACGAGGCAGTAATAGATGAAAATCCCTCAATGTAGTGACGGTAGTAACCAGCCAAACCCAAGAATCTCCTAATTTCTATGATGGTAGAAGGTTTGGGCCAACTCTAAATTGCCTCATTCTTCTTCATGTCCACCTTGATCCCATACCACATGACCTATGAATACCACCATGCCTAACTAAAACTCGTTCTTGGAGAACTTAGCATATAGCTTCTTCTCCCTCGAAGTCTGGAGCACGATCCTCAAATGCTGCTCATGCTCCTCCCTGCTATGGAAATACACCAATATATCACTAATGAACACAATGACAAATGAATCTAAATAAGGCCTTGTTCAAGTGCCTATAGTCAACACACATTCTCATAGATCCATCCTTGTTCTTAATGAATAACATAGCCACACCCCAAGGTGAAACACTAGGCCTAATGAACCCCTTATCCAGCAACTCTTGCAACTGTTTCTTCAATTCCTTCAACTCTGCTGGAGCCATATGATACAGAGGAATAGAGCTAGGCTACGTGCCCGATGCCAAATCAATGCCGAAATTAATATCCATATCGAGTTGCATGGCCTGTAGGCCTGCTCGAAACACATCTAGAAACTCTCTCACTACTGGAACTGGCTCAACAACAAGAGTATCAGCACTATCATTTTTGATAAAGGCTAAATACGCCAGACATCCCTTCTCAACTATTTGTTGAGCCTTCAAAATTAAGATCACTCTACTAGAAGTGCAACCAAGAGAACCCTTCCACTCCATCCTCAGCAACTCCATCATCGCCAACATCACAGTCTTAGTGTGAAAATCCAGAATAACATGGAACGAAGATTAATCCATACACAAGATCAAATTAAAATCCACCATATCTAATAATAAAAAGGCCACCCTCGTCTCATAACCATAAATAGTGACCACATAGGACCGATAAACTTGATTCACCATAATAGAATCACCAACAGGTATAGACACATGCATAGGAGCATCAAGAGAACCATGAGGCATATCCATACGAGAAGCAAAGTATGATGACACATATGAATAAGTGGAACCAGGATCAAACAATACTGAAGCATGCTTGTAGCATACAGAAATAATACATGTAATCACTGCATTAGAAGCAACAACCTCAGTCCTTCCTAGAAAAGCATAGCATATGGCCTGACCTCCACTAGATTGAGCTCCCCCTCTAGGACGGCCACGTCTTAGATAACTAGCTGAGTGGGTGGTGTAGCAATCAGTGCGGGAACATAGCCTGACCTCTTTGCTGAATTGGACCTCAAGACACGGGCAATACTTCCTGATATTCCCCAACTCTCCACACTCATAGCGACCTCTGACTAAAAATTACTGCGGTGCCTAAGCGGGACCCTGTGAACTAGAATAGCCACTAGAAGAATTGAGTATTAATGAAATTTGACCAGATAGAGTGCAATGAGAACTCTATGATGCAAGTGGACTGAATGAAGACTGCACCCAAGCTCTTTGACTGGTTGGCGGTAAATGATAGACTGGCCTCCCCAAAATCAACCTTGGCCTGCAGATGAGGCACCATTGAAACTCCATGAACATCAGGACCTCTTGTCCCTATCCTGTATCATATCTCTGGTCTAAATGCAAATGCGCTCAATACAACGTGCTATCTCCACAACCTAGTGAAATGGAATCCCAGCTCTACCTCTCTACCCTTAGTAATGCGGATACCATGGTGAAAACCATCGATGGATCTCCTCAATCTCTCCTCCTTAGTGGGAATCAAAATAGTAGCATGATGAGAAAGCTCTTTGTACCTCATCTCATACTCAGTGACTAACATGGGACCCTGCTGAACGTACTCAAACTGCCTCCTCACTTCTTCTCTCCTTATGCGGTGTATGAAATGCTCGAAAAAGACCATGGAGAATTGAATTCGTGTAAGAGGAGGTGATCTTCCTAGTATTCCCATCTTATAAACCTATCACCACCTATTGGCTGGACCATGCATCTGGAATGTGGTGAAATCAACTCCATTAGACTCAATTAGTCCCAAATTGCATAGAATCTCATGACCAAGATCTAAGAATCCCTGGTCATCCTCTAAGGTGTACTGCTGAAGTGACGCTGATGCAACTTGGTTAACTTGTCCTGTCTTTTCAACTAATCAGCTGACATTAGGGGCTTATCCTCATGCTGCACGGCAATAATAGGCCGAATTCCCCCAACTGGTAACACTATAGGAGTCTGATAACCATGGGCCAACTACTATGGGATATCGGTAGCTTGAATTTGCGCTCCGCCCCCTACTTGGAAAGTAGTTGGTATAGTAGGAAATGCCCTGGCCTAAGCCAAACTCTCAAACAACCCAACCATACAGACCAAGACAGTCACACCACAACCTAGGTGAGGCGTGGCTGGCTCCCGATGCCGTACTAGCCCGAACAAAACCACTCTACAGCTTTTGAATATTAGACTTAAACCAAAACGTACAATGGCCGACACGGCCGAACTCTATCGTACTATAAGCTATCATGGCTAACATGGTTGCAACTCGTAATATATCGTAGGCTGGCATACATCGTATCAACTACTCATCATACTCAAAATATCACCATGTTCGGGGCGATGAGGCCACGATGAAAATAAATACCAAACAACTCAAAAGGAAAACATAAACGAGAGACGGAAAGGCCACTGACATACTGTACATACCAAATCTGTGTCTACAAAGCCTCTAAGAGTATCTGACATCAAACATGGTCGGGACAGGGACTCAGCCTACCAATAAGTCCATCGCAAAACTCTAAAATAATGACCTCTAGACTCGGCTACACGTCAAATGAAATGGAGTATTACCGATACTCGACTAAATATCAACCTCGTCTACTCTAAGGGCTCGTCAAACTGATTGCCTACACCTGTAGGCATGAAATGCAGTGCCCCAACAATGTGACGCCAGTACAATGAAATGTACCAAGTATGTGAGGTGTAAAACAATATCTATGAACTCGGAAACTAAAAAACATGAATGAATACGATAGAATATCTACTGCAAGATAAGAACAAGAATGTACTTACCACGTACTCCCGATCAGCTTACCAGATCACAATCGCTTGGTCCCTTTGTTTAGCTACATAACTTGTAGTGTAATAGGACGTTCAACTATCTCTAATGACAGGATTTATGATCTTTTACTACATCATCGTCTATCCATACAAACTAAACATAAAGTGGCTCTTACGTGTAGCAAGGCAGACCGTTCGTAAGGTGAACGATAATAATAAGTGTCTAGCAGCATGTACACATAGCTAGGTAGACCGTTTGTATGCCTCACATACTAGGGTTTGGCTACATGTGCTCTTGACCGTCCAAAACCACCCTTATTGTGCACCTATGCACTCGCTAGCAACCGTCCATAGGGCCCATACTTATGTATATGCAACATCAAACAACATTTAGCAATCAAGAATCTGTAAATTAGGTGCTCGTACATATAAAAATATAAACGCGTCCAGTACTTTCTGTAACTCATGATTCATATTTGTTAACTTGTTTCCTTTAAACCACTTCTTAGGTTCATTACTCATATCATACTTAACTTAGCTTTAGGAAGTTCATGTCTATCCTAGGATGTGTAAGGCTGTCGTGCGGCCCTATTAAAATCAGATTCTACAACTTATGTAACTTTATCTTCTTCTACTTTTATGTTACCATTCGTTGGTTAGCTCGTTTGTCCTAAGTATTTAATCTACAAGGGGACTCGTGATTAGGCAGCTTATTACCTTTCTTAACTTATATTTCACTCTCCCTAGCAATAGGGAGGTTATGAAAATCTTTATTTAATTATCATGATCTGTTTCTAGGCAAGTAAGTCATTCGATCGACTGTGCAAGACCTCTAACCCATTAACTCATTTATTGGTAACAATCAATCAGAGATTACACTTCTTGTCTTATATACAATACAAGCTTCCTGGATCTCTACTCATGTCTAGGGAATATCCATGAAGGACAACTATGGACAACTTACTACTTCTCTATATTAATGTCATGAACTTATGGACGGCCTTAATCCGTCGACAAAGAGCATACGCAAGAAGTTGTCCTCTTGAATACTTATAAGGGTGATGTGACATACGAAATCATGCTAAAGAATGAAGGAAGACTTTACATATCTCAACCTTATCTTCCCTTCACGATACCACAAGTGACTCACCAATACACTGGTCTACAAGATGAAAACATAGCAATAATCAATATTAAGAACATATCAATAACCGACGAGCGGCAAGCTTGCTTATACAACATGGGGCAGCACTTCCCCTACTTCTCTCTACTTTTCTCAAGAACTTAACAACAACAAAAACACAAGAAAGACATTAACCACATCATATCCAATCTATTCAACCTATTTCCAGCCACAACATATCACAAATATGGCTTCAAAATAGTCCAATACAAGACAACACTTTAAGTACAATTTACGACCTTTATCTCATGAGTCTTAACCAAAAAACACTTCAAATACTTCGTTAAAATATTATACATGTAGGGAGGTTGAGTCTTACCTTTGGGTGCACGAAATCAGCGCCTTTATACCTTGTTTCATCTTGAAGAACAAGTTTTCTCTTACACTTGTATGATCTTCAAGGGAAAAAGCACTTTGATTTCTTGTAGAACTTTACTTGAATGGTATGAAAAGATCTTGGGTGCTTTTTAGGAGCTTAGGGTTCAGTTTTGGGAGAAAATTGAGGTGGGGAAAGGGCTGCATCTCTTTAATTGAAAGGTGGAACTTTAAGCCGCCTAAGTGGCTCCAAATGGGGCTATCTGCACAGTCTCACGAAAATATGAATATCTGTCTAATTCGATGTCGTATCGGCGAACGGTTTAATTCATTAGAAAATAGACTCGTAAATTTCAAATGGTTGGGTGGATGACCTAGTGGGACTAAGTATATTGGGAAAAAAACTCAGTGACATTAGACCTAAATTTGAGTAAACTTGTAAACGTAACTTGTGATTACTTCTGCCGACTTTTGTATCACTACTTGCTTGAATTAAAAACTTAACATATGGCTATTATATGATTCAACTAACTCATAACATGACCTTCTTACCATCTTAAACACTCCTAGGCTTACGGGTTATAACATTCTTAATTTTTTCGACTTTGACGAACTTGTTTTCTTCACTTCGTTTAGCCTTCAATATTTACGACACTTACCTATCACTTGCTTAAATATCGTAAAATACTTGTACCATTAAATATAACCTTATTCACTCGGATTACATTGATTAACTTACGACGAACTTGTTGTATGAAAATACGGGGTTTAACATTCGCTCACTCACGACACAAATGGCATAAAGGTGCAAAGTTTAATTTACTAGGCATGACTGTAAGTTGTTGTAACCTCAAAGGTAAATATTTCTCATAATTACATTTCTAACTTATAACGAACATGGCGTACAAAGGTACAGGGTGTAACATCCTCCCCCCACCCCCAGAAATAGTCATCCTCGAGTGTTAGATTCTATATGTCTACCTTCCTCACGACAATCATCCTTATCCAAATCATTATTTTTACGAATGTTATGAACTTATAGTTACGGCTTCTATCCCACTGCTCATTCTTTTTTTGTTTAAGCCTAGTTAACATGTTTTAATCCTGCTTATTATTTACAAACTGGGGTCTCTCTTGTCCCTCACCATGATCTTATGCTAGTATTCGTCGTCCTACCTATCGAACTTTCTAACATATTAACCCTTACTAAAGGTTATCACTTTCCTTGTCATGATCATCACAAAGTAATCTTACCATATCTAGGTCACTTGGTTCTTACTATGATTTACAACTTATCTCGGGAGTTCTAGGATCTCTAAGCTATTATCGAATTCATTATCTTACTTAGACTTTCTACCTCTTAATGATACTTCACTATGACTCACCTCGGATATGACATTCTATCTTTATTTTTAGTCGAGTTAACTACACCTTCTAACATCATACTAGATATATAAAGGCTCACTAATGTATAGGTAACACACTTAAAGGCCTCACATACAGGGGTTCGAGGTCCCACTGATCTCCTCATGAAGCTCGAGCCTGATGCACCCCTTCTAACTCTGCTACACTGAAAAGAAGGTACTGAACCCATAGGCTGTCCCGAACGACTGCTACCCTCAGGACTTAATGTTGACATTATCGTGCCATATGCCCTGGGGTTCCATATTTAAAATAAGCATTCGTACATGGTAAGCATGGTCCCTCGTGTCTCCATTTGCACTGCTCACATAGAGGTGGTTTCATTTGTCCAATATTCTCTTGATCTTGCACTCCTTGTACCCTTGATCCTTGACCTGATCTGAATTGAGTATTCTGAGAATATTGGGTCTCTTGAGGCCTAGAAAAGTTTCCCCTTGTTTGTACAGCCCACAGACCTCATCTCCACTGAGACCTACTACTACTCGCTCCCCCTACATATTCGTCAACTGGCCTGTCTCTCTTACCCTGCTGCCTATCTCGAACTTGCTTTATCTGTTATCGTTGTTTATGCTCCTCTAGATTATGAGCGAAAGCCTGAATCTGAGATATATCCATATTTTCATTCAGCGAGGTTGTGGTACAAGCTTCAACTAACTCTAATACTAGCCCTACCATAAACCGATGTATCCTGGCTCGCATCGTATCAACCAAAGATAGGGCATACCAGGCCAACGAATCAAACCTGAGGTTGTCCTCACAAACACTCATGTCACCCTGCTGTAGGGCTAAAACTCGATCAACTTGGCCTCCCAAATCTACAATGGTAAGTAATGGTCTAGGAAGGCTCCAAAGAATTCTCCGCACTTTGCTAGTTGCGCATTCTGCCTCAGGCTAGTTCCCATGAATCATACCAATAAAAAGCTACATCTCGCAGCCTGAAAGTTGCTAACTCAACCGCCTTCATTTCAAAAGAATGAATAACTTGAAAGATCATGTAATGTTGGTCAATAAAATCTGGGGGAAATGCTCAAATCAATAAACTTGCGGACCATCAAACTTCAGGGCCCCACAGCAGGTCCCGCACTAGATAGTACTCTTGTCTACCGCTGTGTAGCTACTAACTGGGTCAAAAGATGCACAACACTCCTAAGATACGGACCAGTAGGAACTAGTGGGAGTACTGGAGATATTGGAGCTCTTTGAAGCTCCTCTAGTGCTGGTGGAGTTGGGGATACTTTGGAAGATGACTCAGCCCGAACCTCAGACTTATCTACATCAATTAGGGGTGGTATGCTAGTACCTTCCCCTCCATAACCTTACCCTTCTGACTAGCTGTAGGTTTTCTTGTGTCAGGCATCTCTGTACAACATTTATCGAATAGGATATAGACATTGAATCCTTATGACTTAGCTTTATTCATTACGATCTTAATTAGAAAGAAGCGTAACCAATCCTAAATGCATTGTAGCTTCCTATGTATGAATGTGGTCCACAACACATCCATAAAAACCACTATACTAGATACCACTTTAAAGACTCCCCAAGAAGTATTCTACTCTGATACCAAGTTTGTCACACCCCAGCCTACGTGAGGCGCCGCTGGTACCTAGTGTTATACTGGTTGGAGTGAATCACTCTGCAGCTCTTGAATGCTGAGCATATTCCAGAACGCACGTAGGCTTACATGGCCGAAATTTATCATACTATAAGCTATCATGGCCAACATGGCCGCAACTCGTAACATATCGTAGGCGAGTAGACGTCGTATCAGCTAACCATCATACTCAAAACATATCGTAGGAGAGTAGACGTCGTACATGTTTGGGCCGAGGAGGCCACTATGAGAATCAATATCAGACAACCTAAAAGGAAAACATAAACGAAGGATGGCAAGGCCACTGACATACTGTACATACTAAATTGTGTCTACAAAGCCTCTAAGAGTGTCTGACATCAAACATGGTCAGGACAGGGCCTTGGTCTACCCATATGTCTATAGCAAATCTGATACCATGACCTCTAGAATCGGCTGCACTCCGAATAAAATGGCATCTTACTGATCCTCCGCTAAATATCAACCCTTTCTACTATGAGGGCTCATCAAACTGATTAAATGCACCAACAAACATGAAATGCAGCGCCTAAGAAATGGGATTAGTAAACGAAATGTACAAAGTATGAAAGGCAGAAAACAATATATATAAACTCAAAAACTAAAGGACATAAATGAATACAACAGAAACTCTACTGAAAGATAAGAATAAGAATGGACTTACCACGTACTCTTGATCAGCTTACCAGATCACAATCGCTTAGACAGCATGGTCCCTCTGTCTAACTACACAACTTGTATTGTCATAGTACTCGGAACTATCTCTAATGACAAGATTTATGATCTTTTACTAAATCATCGCCTATCCATACAAGCTTAACATAGAGTGGCCCTTACGTGTAGCAAGGCAGACCATTCGTAAACAAACTACAACCATAAGTGTCTAGCGACATGTACACATAGCTAACTAGATCGTCCGTACGGCTCACATACTCGGGTTTGGTTATGCATACCCTTATTGTGCACCTATATGTTCACCAGTGACGGTCCATAGAGCAGTATATGCAACATCAAACAACATTCATCAATCAACAATCTGTAAGCTAGGGACTCGTACTTACAAAAAAATATACTCGTCTAGTACTCTTTGTAACTCATGATTCGTACTTGTTAACTCGTTTCCTTTAAACCACTTCTTACGGTCATTAAACATATCCTACTTCCCTAAGCTTTAGGAAGTTCGTGTCTAACATAGGATGTGTACGGCTATTTGCATGTCCCTATTACAATCGAATTCTACAAGTTATTTAACTTTATCTTCTTTTACTTTTATGTTACCATTCGTTGGTTACCTTGTTTGTCTGAAATATCTAATCTATGAGAGGATGATAACTGTGGATTTTAATCACTTATTAGTACCTTCTTGATTAAGTTTTTAGTCTAAAAGTAGTGATTTTTGTTCCCGAATCTAATCAAAATGTGTGAATTGCTGGAATGCTGGAGGATTTGAGCTCAATGAGGAAAACTAACTCAAAAAGGAGTATCCCAGCTCAAAAAGTCAAAGAGGAGAAGTGCACAGAATTTTGCGGTGCGCAGAAATGCAAGTGCGGCCGCAGCTTCAGAAGGACTTAACATAAGTGGGGTCCACACACCAAATTGTGCGGCGACAAAAGTTGTTCATACTGACAAGCTTGGAAAATTCCGAGAAGCCGCAAAAAGATCAAAAGTGAAGCCTCCTTTAAGCACGATCCGAAGCAAAAATGTGCGGCCACAAAAACTGAAGTGCAACCGCAGAAGTTAATATGCGGCCGCATAATCCCCCCAAAAGGATTTCTTTTAGCAAATTTCTGGACACTATAAATAGATGAGAAATACTTTCTTAGGGAAAATTTTGTACTATAGCATCTGGTAGCGGTTAGAGTATACTATTTTGGGAAATTTGTGACAAAAATTAGAGAAGACCCACTACTTTAATATTTTGGGCAATTTGTGACAAAAATTAGAGAAGACCCACTATTAGGAAAACTTGGCTAACAAAAAACTGAACTAGTTAAGGTTTTAATTAGTTTGATTAAAGGATTTTAACTAGAGATGGGGATACTCCCGCTTGGGCTCATATCTATTGCTTAGATTGCTACACATTTGGTCTTGAGAAAGTCAATTTAGGCATAACCATTCTTTGGTCGAGAGGTATTGAGTGGGTACTTGAGAACTGAGAGTCATAACACAACCCGATCTACCCAACAAGCATTGATTTACTCTACCCATTAGGTTTACACCTAGATGAAGTTTACATCCCTAGGCTTTTCTCTTATTTGATATAAACACCAAAAATATTCATTATCTAGTTGTTTGCTAGTTAGCTTAATTTCATAGAAGTAAATTTAGAAAACAAATTCTCATCGTTATTTGAATGATAAATCTAGTTATTTCAATTTCCTCTCTTGAGTGTTTACCTTAGCATCGATCTAAACCTCCATGTGGATTCGACCCTAACTCACATTGGGTTTTTATAATTGCAACAACTGTTCCATATTCATTATTGGGGTGTGAACCGGACGTGATCAATATTTAGCGCCGGTGCCTGGGAGTTTTGTGATGATAGTTATATACTTGAGTTTGTTTCTTGAAAAATCTTGTTTTACTTTCGTGATTCTAATTTGTTGAAGTGATCTTAGGTTCCAAATGGCGAACAACGAACTCGAAAACATGCCTTTGGAAGAGGTGGATGGCAATAAGGAGAGAGTTGATGAAATGCCTCAAGCTCCAGAACAAAATCGCCTAGCCTGAGGTTAACAAGACAATATGGCTCCACCTTCCCCCCACCACCACCACCACATCCACAAGCGGAGCAACATTATATTTTTCCCAATGAAGGTTATGCAAGTGTCATAGTCCCTCTCATTAGAGCGGGAAACTTTCAAATCACCACTATGATGTTCACTTTTCTCGAGCGATGAGGCTATTTCACCGGAGCGCCGAATCAAAATGCTTACAAGCATTTGAAAGGTTTTGTGGATACTTGTTGGTGGAGCAAACAAACATATGTTTCGGAAGATGCTTTGCGGCTAAGAATTTTTCCCTTCTCACTAAGGGGTAAGGCTTTGGATTGGTTGGAACACTTGCCTAATCATTCTATCCACACTTGGGATGAATTGGTGGCGAAGTTTATTTCAAAATGTTTCTCTCCCGGGCATATGGCTACTCTTCGGAATGAAATATAGGCTTTCAAGCAAGAGGCTAATAAACCTTTGCATGAAATTTGGGAGCGAGATCGGACAATAGTGAAGGAGTGCCCGAACAATGATATGACTGATTCCATGACCCAACAAACTTTCTACTGTGGTATTAATACTACGAACCAATGTATGGTCAATCAACTGGCCGGAGGAAATTTTATGACAACGCCTTATGCGGAGGTATGTGAGATTCTTGATGACATGGCAGAAACTTCTTTGTCTTGGGAATCCCGGGATAATGTTCAAGGTGATCCCAACATGATCCATCTTCATAAAGAGTTACAAGACCATGGGCAAGCTATTGCTGAATTGACCACAACCATGACTCAACTTCATCAAACACAAGCTCCTAAGCAAGTTCATGATATAGAAGGAGTAAATGTTTTGGCCAATAAGAGGAGGACTAAAGGTCCACAATTTCAATCCTGAGTGGAGAACTACACACAAGATGATGGTAGCTTTGACCAAGATGATTCCTATCAAGAGCAAGAATAAGAGGTACAATTTGTTAACAATTACCAAGGCCAATGGAGCAATTTCCAAGGCTCCAATCAAAATCAATGGCGTTCTCAAAATAACCAAGGCAATTGCGGCTCTAACAATCAAGGGAATTGGCATAACAACAACAATAACCAATGTAATTGGGGAGGCAACAATAAAGGAAATTAGGGAGACAATAATAATCATGGAAATCAAGGATCGGGTTTTCAAAGGCCCCCAATGGACCAACAACCAAGCAACCCACCTCCTTATCCTTCCTATGGTTCAAGTTCTTCAAACAATGAAATAGGCCATATTTGCAAACATTTTCAAGGTGATGAATACGAATGCGGATTCGAATGCCCAACTTGTCTCACATTCCACATCAATATGTAATCTTGAAGTTCAAATGGGAAAATCTCCCAAGCGCTTAATACTCGTCCTAAGGGTGCACTACCAAGTGACACGGTAGTAAATCCAAAGGGTGACAACAACATGGGGCATGCTACGGCGGTTATCACAAGAAGTGAAAGAGGTGGGAATGCACCCACCTCAATTGAAAGGCAACTTGTGGATGATGGCCAAGTGATCAAAGGGGAGGACATCCTACGTGACAATGTTCAAGTACATGATGAAGTCTGGATTGATATTGACGACAGTGTGGATGAGACCTAAGAAGAGGTGAACCCGTCTAGGGAACATATCATTGACATACCGGAACTAGTAGTGTAAAAGGATAAGGCACCCTTGCCAAAGCCTCCACCTCCTTACCCTCAAAGGCTTGCTAAGCAAAATGGTGAAAATCAATTTAAGAATTTTATTCAAATAAGGAAAGGTCTCTCTATTAATATTCTATTGGTAGAAAGTTTTGGAACAAATGCCCGGTTATGCCAAGTTTATGAAAGATCTTATGACCATGAAGAGGTCGATGAATTTTAAACTATCAAAGTCACTTATCAAGTGATTGCAATTGTTCATTCCATGGCTCCTAAGTTGGAGGATCTGGATGCTTTCACGATTACTTGTACTATTAGAAGTGCTAATTTTGCTAAAGCTCTTTGTGATCTTGGGGCGAGTATCAATTTGATGTCATACTTGGTGTTTAAAACTTTGGTGATTGCAAAACCAAGACCCACATCTACGAGGTTGTAAATAGATGATCATACCATGAAGAGGCTATTGGGTGTGATTAAGGATGTGTTGGTCCGAGTTGATAAGTTTATTCTTCTAGTGGACTTTGTTATTCTAGATTGTGAGGTTGATAATGAAGTGCCTATTATTCTTGGGAGGCCTTTCCTTGCCACGGGTAAGGTCCTTTGTGATGTAGAAGCTGGAGAACTCACTTTCTGGGTTGGTGATGAACAAGTGGTATTCCATGTGTGCAAGTATATGCGTCAACCAAATAGCAATGAAGTTTGTTCCTTTGTGGACATGGTGACTCATGCCATTATTGATGACACAAGTGCTACAATCAATGTTGGGGATATGTCAGAAGTCGTTTTGCTCAACTTGGATGATAATGAGATGGATAGTTTCATGGAATGTGTGAACTCTTTGCCAGGAATGGGGTCTTACAACTATGCACCCCGAAAGTTATCTTTTGGATCTTGAGAATAGGAAGACTCCTCCAACAAAGCCTTCTATTGAAGAGCCACCTACTTTGGAGCTAAAACCATTACCACCTCACCTTTGGTATGAATTTCTTCGTCCTTTTTCTACTTTACTGATTATTGTTTCCTCTTGTTTGACAAACGTGTAGGTTGATTCCACATTGGCGGTGTTGCAAAAGAGGAAGAAATCTATTGGGTTGACTTTGGCGGACATTCATGGTATAAGCCCCGCATTTTGCATGCATAAGATCAAGTTGGAGGATGGTGCTAAACCTTCCATTGAACATCAAAGAATAATTAATGAAACAATACAAGAGGTGGTCAAAAAGGAGATTGTCAAGTGGTTGTACATCGGGTTTGTCTACCCCGTTCCCGATAGTTCATGTACTTATCCGATTCAATGTGTCCCAATAAAAGGGGGCATGACGGTTGTTACCAATGATAAAAATGAGTTGATTCCTACAAGAACGGTAACCAATTGGATAGTATGTAAGGATTATCATAAGCTCAACAAAGTTACAAGAAAGGATCACTTCCCTCTTCCATTTATGGATCAAATGCTCGATAGATTGGCCGGCCGTGCTTTCTATTGTTTTCTTGATGGGTACTAGGGCTACAACCAAATTCTTATTGCTGTAGAAGATCAAGAGAAAACCACTTTTACATGTCTATATGGTACCTTTGCTTTCAAATGAATGCCTTTTGTTTTATGAAATGCACCAGCGATTTTGCAACAGTGTATGATGGCTAGTTTCACGGACATGGTGGAAAACTACCTTGAGGTCTTCATGGATGACTTTTTGGTGGTTGGAGATTCTTTTGATGTTTGTCTTGCGGATTTGGATAAAGTATTGGCTAAATGTGAGGAAAAAAATTTGGTACTCAATTAGGAGAAATATCATTTCATGGTTAAGGAAGGCATTGTCCTTGGCCATAAAAAATAATGGTATTGAAGTGGACAAGGCGAAGATTGAAGTTATTTCTAAGCTTTGACCCCCCACCTCGGTGAAAGGTATGCGGAGTTTCTTGGGCAATGCGAGTTTCTACCGATGATTTATCAAAGATTTCTCTAAAGTGCTCAACCCATTGTGCAAGCTCCTCGAGAATGATGCAAAGTTCTATTTTATGAGAACTTTTGAACAATTGAAGCTCAAGTTGACAACTACTCCTATCTTTACCTCTCCAAATTGGAGTTTGTTATTCGAGCTCATGTGTGTGCAAGTGATGTAGCAGTTGGGGCTATTTTGGGGCAACATATCAATAAAGTGCATCCGGTTTAATATGCGAGTTAAGACTATGAATAGTGCCCAAGTCAAATATACTGTTACGGAGAAAGAACTTTTTGCTATTGTGTTTGCTATTGAGAAGTTCTGCTCGTACTTGATGGGTGCCAAAGTTATTGTCCACAAAGATCATGGGGCACTTCGCTATCTTATGAGCAAAAAGGAATCTAAAGCTCATTTGATGAGATGGTTTCTTTTGTTACAAGAGTTTGATATAGACATCCACGATAAGAAGCAAAGTGAAAATCAAATGATGGACCACTTGTCTCAGTTGGAGGAGGAGGGGAGGCCGCATGATGGCCTTGAAATCAATGACTCCTTCCCCGATGAGCAACTTTTGGCACGTTCAATGAAAGAGGTACCGTGGTTGTAGATTTGGCAAATTTTCATGTGAGTGGTATCATTCTGGATGAGTTCTCTTCAAACCAAAGGAAGAAGCTCAAGAGGGATTGTCAAGACTACTATTGGGATGAATAATACATTTTCGAATTTGCGCGGATGGGTGATTTAGAGGTGTGTGCCGGAGGAAGAGCAAGTTGAGATTCTTTGAGGTTTTCATTCTTCACCATATGATTTTCATCATGGTGGAGCAAGAACGGTGACTAAAGTCCTAAGTTGTGGTTTCTATTGGCCTACGCTCTACAAGGATGAAAACGAATCAGTTAAAAGATGTGATGAATGTCAACAGGCCGGTGGAATTTCAAAGAAACATGAGATGTGCTTACAACCATCTTGGAGATTGATATTTTTGATGTTTGGTGTATTGATTTTATGGGTCCTTTTGTGAGTTCTTGTGGAAACACCTACATTTTTCTCGTAGTGGATTATGTGTCTAAATGGGTTGAGGCCGTTGCCTTATTCAATAATGAGGCTAGAAGTGTAGTTGCTTTCTTGAAGAAGAATATTTTTACAAGATTTAGTACTCCACGTGCAATCATAAACAATGGGGGGTCACATTTTTGCAACAATGCTTTCAAAACTTAGCAAGTATGGTGTTACTCACAAGGTAATGACTCTCTATAACCCCCAAGCTAGTCGTAAATTGGAAGTCTCCAACCGGTAGATAAAGAGGATTTAGTCCAAGACGATGAATTCAATCGGATGGATTGGTCCAAGAAGCTTGATAACGCACTATGGTCATATCGGACGACTTACAAAACACCTGTCGGAATGTCTCCATACCGGTTAGTGTTTGGAAAAGCTTCTCATCATCTGGTGGAACTAGAGCACAAGGCAATGTGAGCCTTAAAAAATTGAATCTTGATTGGGATGTAGCTACGAACTTGCAGGTTCCACACTTGAATGAATTAGATGAGTTCAGGTACCATGCATATGAGAGTTCGTCCTTGTACAAAGAAAAACTGAAATATCTTCATGACGTGTATATTTGGAACAAGGGATTCAAGGTCGGTGATCCAGTGTTGTTGTTCAACTCAAGGTTGAGGATGTTTCCCGGGAAGCTTAAGTCAAAGTGGAGTGGTCCTTTTGAAATTGTTGGCATGACAGCTTTCTGTGCATTGGACTTGAAGAACAAGAAGAATGAAATATTTCAAGTCAATGGTCACCGGGTGATGCACTACTTGGGAAAAGTTGGAGAGAGCAATGTGGTGGCAGTTATTTACTTCACTTGAGGATGCTATGACATTGTGTCGTGATACGACATTAAATAAGACGCTTCTTGGGAGGCAACCCAAGTTCTTTTCATTTTTTTCTTTAGATACATATCGTTTTTGTTTTTAACCTGATTTGAAGTGTGTTGTAGGGATAAGTGCTAGATGTGAAATGGAAGATAAGCATGTGTCATCAAGGAAGAAATGCGAACCATAAATTTACTTTGTGTGGCCGTAGAAACCAAATGCTGACCGTAAAAGCTCTTGTGTGGCCGCAAATTTCCTCTGCAGACCACACTTCCAGGAGCCAATCTTAGGTGCTAAATAGAAGGTCCTCTGAACTTTTCTCCCAACAGTTAGATTAATAGTGCGGGACTTTCAAAAATTATGTGGTTGCAAAGGCACAACATTAGAGAGGTGTTTGTACTACATTGTAAGGAGTGCAGCCGCACTTGAAAATGTGCGGGCCACACAATTATGTTTTCCACTAAGGGCCAGGTAACAGACTGCAACTTGCACTTGCAATTGTGCTGGCCGCACTCGACTCTCTAACCCTAACTATTCTCTGAGTATAAATAGAACAATAGCCACACTTTTACACTTTCACTCTTCACTTTAACTGTTACTCTGAGAGATTGCCCGAAGAACTTGGACTTTCAGTCACACACAACCATTTGCACTCACTTGGATCTTAGCACACTTACACTATCTGGTATGCTTCACTTCATATTAATTTCATTTTTATTTTTGAATTTATTTTTCCTTTTTAACTTCTTTTTAGTCCATCTGTTATTGCATTCCTTCAATGTATCCATGTGGGGTAGTTTAATACTATAAAATTGATAAAGCATGTTTAGATTGGTTTGGGTTAAATTATTTTCATCTCTATACCATGTTGCCAAGTAGAATTGAACAAAAAATTTGCATTATCTAGGTAAACATCCATATCCCATCTTTGTTCTTGAATGTGCGGACCGCACTTGGAATTCAACGGTCCACAAATTGTTGTTTAGGGAAACTAAATTGTATTGTTGTTTGTGCGGGCGCATTTTAAAAGTGCGGACTGTGGATTTTGTTGTGAGGCCATAGATTTGGCCCGCATTAAGAATCAGAGACATGCTCTCTAAGCCTCTCAAGTGCGGGCCGCAAAACTAATTGTGCGGACCGCAGTTGATTTATGTGGCCGCAGAAGGTCACCGCACTGTCTATCAGAGAAGGTGCATCTGAGAACCAAGCATACCTGTGCTGAAGTGAGTCCTACATGAGGAATTGTGCCGCCCACACTTCCACTTTGCAAACAGCATTTGAAAAAGTGCAGACTGCATGGCCCTTTTCTACTGCATGTTGGAATCCTGAAACCTCACTGTGCCTATGATGTCCTCACATACTTATATGATTCTTAACTATTTGAAACATGAATTTCAACTAACAAGTATCTTTGTACATATACAGACAATGGTACGATCAAGAGGTCGAGGAGAATCTTCAAAACGGAGAAGTGAATCTTCAAGGGGCAGGGGAAGAGACAGAGGTGCCATGCACCCAAGTGTACAACGAGCTATTACCAAGAAGACAAATGCAGGCTAGGGGAGAGGTAGAAGGCTCTCAGAGTCGAGTTCTTATGCCCCATCTAGGGAGGCCTCCTAGGGGAATTCTGTATTTTTACAGGAGGAGCGCACTGAAGAAAAATCTAGGCCATAGAGGCAGTCTGAGCCTCTGGATATGCCTTTTTACATCCAACAACACCTCCTAGGATTCAGAGAGTGGCAGTCATGAGTCTAACATAGCTGCTCTGGCTCTGATTCTAATGATGTCTCAGATGAAGGGAAGGGGGATCAGGTACACAGGCAGGCATGGGACGTTCAAAGAAGAAGGTTGTCTGGGAAGATAGATTCCTGAGTTTGCGAGAATTTTCAAATTTCCGAATATGTTGGAAGGAGAGATCTCTGACTCACAAGCGGCAGTTCCTCCTCAAAGACTTTGAAAAATACAACCCTATTGTCTTAGAATAGTTTACTACGAGAAAGGGGTGGATGTAGTTTACTGAGAAACTAATGCATGTGAAGGAGCATCTTGTCCGGGAATTCAATGGCAACACACGATATTCTCAAGGGAACAAAGATTAACAAGGTGCGCAACCTGAATGTGAAATTTGATTAACACACTCTGAAGGCGTGCTTGGGGCTTTATGATGTGGAACTGAAGGAGTATCTGGAGAGTTGGCTCTAAAAGAGGAAAGTAGACCATGGCTTGCGAAGATTCTTGCACCTGGACCTACTCCCCCTTGGATAGATGTCGGGGTGCCAATCCTCTGGAACACTCTGAGCTTTGAAGCAAAAGGGTGGCAGACCTTTGTATGCGCAGACTTGACCCATCCATAAATGAGAACAATTTGCCGTTGGCAAGAGCAGTGTTAGTGGATTTTGTTATGGCTGGGTACCCGATCAATGTGGGCTCCCTGACGTCGGCCAACATCTCACCTGTGGCACAACAGGGTAATACCTTTTACCCCTACACCAGCACTATTACTGAGTATCTGACAGATGCCAAGGTGGATCCAGGTTATTTCACACCAAGGTCAAGCTGATAGGGCCATTAGATTGGTACAAGCTACAAGATCCGTGAAACCCAGAGAAAAGCACTCAGCCTCCTACTACTGCTGGCTAGTCTGATGAGATGGTAGTGGTAACTCCTGGTTCGTCTGATATTGCATCTACTTCGACTGAGCCTTCTACCAGTGTCGTAGTTGCTATTCCTGAGCCACCATCCTCAGCTCCTACTACAGTGCCTACCCTAGCTCCTAGGCTGGTGCCTATGCCTACAAGTCCGTTATCTGACTTACAAGTCTCTCAAACACTTGCGAGCCTCAACAACTGGATGCAAGCAGCTACTTCAAAGTTGTATGATATCCTAAGTACAATTGCAGGGCAATCATCTTCACATGCACCATTGGATCCCACAAAAATAGCCAAAAAGCTCACCACAGTATTGGACAACTAGAAGGTGATTATGGATACACTGGTACAACATGGTGCTGTAATAGAGGGGTTGACCAAGCAAGTACAGAAGAATAGGAAGATGCAGGCCAGCAAGAATTCAGTTGATGCACTTCGAGAGGAAGTGACCCCGATAACAGAGGCCGGCGATTTGCCTTTTGACATGCTGCTACACCTCGCCCAGCCTCACCCAGCTCCATCTTCTCATGATGCTCCTGTTGCTCAGACTGAGGAGCCTGCCTTGACTCTGACACTGATGAGGCGGCGCATGATATGTTCACCTCTCAGACCGCTCCCACACTTGATGATGATATTCAGTTAGCTGAGCGGGCTGGGACCGGTATTGCTGGTGACATTGTGATGAATGAGGACACTTAGGGAGTTTCTTTGCCCTCTCTGCTCTTTGATCTTATTTTGTTACGTATTGAGGACAATGCTTCTTTTTATTTCGGGGGTGGAGCATATTTGATGATTTGGTACATTTGACAATTTTGGGATGTAATAACTGGATGATTTTATTTTTCGTTATCTTTAGTAGTTGTTATATTTATTAAAATCTTTAGTTGTTTATCTTTAATTATGTTTGTTTTGATAGATTTTATGTTTTTTGTATTAGATTAATAATAAGCCTTTGATTTTCTTAATGTCACGATTCTTTCCAAAGGCAGTCATTTGTATGAATCGGGTGACTCTTCCTGAGTATGGATGGTGTGACAATTTTCTTAAGGGAATGAGTTAGATTCTTGTTTGGGTAATAGTTGTAGTAAGTAGTAATGAGTAAAAGCCCTAACTAAGTCAGTCTCAAAAAAGAGTTATTTATGCTTCATTTGGCACCAACATACTTAACTACATGTTTATGGTTTGAAATAAGATTTTTGGAAAGAAATAACTCTAGTTTAGTGAGTATGAGGTTCTTTAGTTGACTGTAATAATCATTAGGTGGTTGAATAGACCATAGTGGTCCTTAACTTGACTCTGTTTGTTGTGGGCTTTAGACTCTATCTTCTTTTACGGTCTAGTTACATGAGAGGTGAGGTGAATTCTTGTTGCTAGTCCAAGTACTTGAGTGAATAGTCTAGAACTTGCCCTAAATGTGTTTCAAGGCGAATTTCTAAGTTTGCTTGGTTTTAAAAAATGATTGTAGGCTTTCATTGGACCGTTTGAGCTTTCTATTGCCACCCTATGATCGTTATCCCTAGTCAACCCCTTTGAGCCTTTAGCCTTTGTCTATTGGTAACCATGCTACAAGCATTTACCCATTTTGATCATAATTCTCTCTTTGTACCCGAACCTTCCTTAACATTCATAAGTAATAAGTTGCTCAAAAGCTAAGTTTGGAGGGGGGAGGGGGGAAGTTGAGGAATTTAAAAGAGGTGTCAAGGCATTGAAAGGTGAGAAAAGAAATTATCTCCATGAAAAGAGTAAGTAAGAAAAGAAAGAACAAAAAGAAAAAGCAAAAAGAAAATAAAAAGTGAAATTGATGAAATGCAAATGAGGCAAGTATCACTAGTATGAGCATCAACGGAGAAAAAAAAAGAAATGAACAATAAAGAGTGATGGCAAGTCTCTCTAGCCCTCAAGAAAAAGAAATGCCTCCAAAGGTTTGACAAAAGTTAGCCAAGAAATGAAAAGTGGAAGTGCTTAAGAAAGGATGTGACCACTCATCCCATATGGTATCCTACTGCAATCCAAAAGCCTTCGTTACAACCTGAAAGAAGTCCTACTTGCTTTTGAACCGAGTGATCTTACATTAGTGGAGATCTACAGGAGGAGCAAGTGGTACTTAAAACTTTACCTGTGACTTTCCTTTGCGAGAGAAGAGTGAATCCTATATTGCTCTAGAATTTGAGTGTTAAATCTTGAAGTGAGGATAGAAAATGCAAGGTAGAGGAGGAAGAGTTTGGAGCCCACCATGATTTACATGAAAGAACAAGAGTCCTTGATGAGTGAAGCCAATTCTTGAAGCTCAAATGTCAGAGTAGAGTTACATGCAAGTCACATATGTTTGAATTGTTTTGTCACCTTGTTGAAAATGCATGAGTATTGTGGGTAATTGTTGGTCCCAACTAAGTACGAATGACTTACAATTGACTGTTTGAAATGACCCTTCACTTACGGTAGGTGGGAACTAATCTATTTCCTTGAGGACAAGAAAATACTTCAAGTTTGGGGGAGTTGATAAGTGTGGATTTTAACCACTTATTGGTACTTTCTTGCTTTAGTTTTTAGTCTGAAAGTAGTGATTTTTGTTCCCTAATCTAATGAAATTGCGTGAGCTGCAGGAATGATGGAGGATTTAAGCTCAATGAAGAAAACAAACTCAAAAAGGAGTATCCCAGCTCAACAAGTCAAAGAGGAGAAGTGCAGAGAATTGTGGGATCCGTAGAACTTATTCTGCGGCCCGCAAAAATGCAAGTGCAACCGCAGCTTTTACCTTGAAGCTTCAGAAGGATTTAACAAAAGTGCGGTACGCACACCAAAATTGTGCGGCCGCAAAAGCTATTCGCACTGACAAGCTTAGAAAGTTCATAGAAACTGCAAAAAGATCAAACGTAAAGCCTCCTTAAAGCGCGGTCCGCAGCAAAATGTGTAGCCACAGAAGCTGAAGTGCGGCTGCAAAAGTTATTATGTGGCCACAGAATCCCTTCCACTGCAAGAGCAAAAGAATAAAGTGCATTCTGCAGTCAAATTGTGCGATTGCAGAACCTCCCGAAGTTCATTTTTGTCAGCAAGTTTCTGGGCACTATAAATAGATGAGAAACACTCTTTTAAGGCAACTTTTGTACTGTAGCAGCTGGTAGCGGTTAGAGTTTACTATTTTGGGCAATCTGTGAAGAAAATTAGAGAATACCCACTACTTATATCTTTTAATTTTCATTATATGTCTTCAATTACTTCTTCTTTTTCATTTTCTATGAATTTGATTATGAGTAGCTAGATTCTATCTAGGGTTGTGACCTAACCCTAGTGTGTAAAACTTATGGGTGTTTAATATTGATGCTTGTTATTGATTGGGTGCTTGTTATTTAGCCTTGTTTATACTTTATATCGAGAATTAATGGTTGCAAACATTGATTCATGCCAATTTGACTTAGTTCTTACTTGAGAAAGAGGAACGTACTCTAGAAAAACTTGGCTAACAAAAAATTGAACTAGTTAAGGTTTAATTAGTTTGATTAAAGGATTTGAACTAGAGATAGGGATAATCCTACTTGGACTTATATCAATTTCTTAGACCATGTTGGATGACGGAACGATGACTTCATGCCTAAATTCTAAATTTGAGATTTCTGACCTTGAGAAATGACGCAAGTGATAGATGGAATCGTTCAGTAGGCTAGTTTCCATTTTCGATTGAGAAAGCGGGGGGCCCAGTGAGCTCTCCAATAGTGCACCGAAACGGGGCCAGAGAGACGGTAAACCTTAGATCGGCTAAGATCGAATTGAACTGTCTTTGATTGAGCAAATCCTACCCGATTTTTATTTTCGTCCCTACGGGAGACATCGTAAATAGTTAAATGTTTGATTCCCCTATTGAATTAGGAATTGATTGAATGGGACTTGCCTATTCCTTATTCATATCCGATTTTTCTCTCTTTCTTTTTGATACTTGGTTGGCAAGGTCAAGGCCTTTCTCACTAGGCGAGCTAATCCGTATTATTCTATGTCAATGTGACCTTAACGGCCTTTATTTTAAGCAATTATTCGCTCCAAGATGCACGACAAGACCTTCGATCTCTCTCTCTCCATAATTGATATGGAAGTTGGAAAAAATCAACCACTCAAAGCTGACCTCAAAATGTTCCAAACACGCATAAGTGTGAAGATTGAAGACATTCTTTTCTATATTTCATATAGTTGATTAGTACAAAAGAAAAGGGCACTGGTTCATGCATTACGGGTAGATTCCTCTTACCTAAGAAATGGAAGAGGGCACTTCACCGAATGATAGGTAAAGTATGGGACGTTCAGTAAGCAATCCCTTAGCTACCCATTTGGTCTTGAGAAAGACAATTTGAGCATAATCACTCTTTGACCGAGAGCTATTGAGTGGGTACTTGAGAATTGAGAGTCGTAACACACCTAGGTCTACCCAACAAATATTGATTTACTCTACCCATTAGGTTTATACCTAGGTGAAAGTTACATCCCTAGGCTTTTTCCTTATTTGATATAAACACCAAAAACATTTCATTCTCTAGTTGTTTGCTAGTTAGTTTAATTTCATAGAAGTAAATTTAGAAAACAAATTCACACCATTATTTGAAAGATAAATCTAGTTATTTAAATTTTCTCTCTTGAGTGTTTACCTTAGCATCGATCTAAAACTCCCTATAGATTCAACCCCGACTCGAGTTGGGTTTTTATAATTGCAACGATCGTTTCATACTCATTATTAGGGTGTGAATTGGAGGTGATCAGGGGGACTCGTGTTTAGGCAGCTTATTACCTCTCTTAACTTATATTCCACTCTCCCTAACATTAGGAAGGTTATGGCTATCTTTATTCAACTATCATGATTTGCTTCTAGCAATTAAGTCGTTCTATCGACTGTGCAAGACCACTAGCTCGTTAAGCCATTTATAGGTAACAACCATTCAGAGATTACACTTTTCTTTTATACAACCTCGAGCTCTACTCATTTCTAGGAATATCCACGAAGGACAACTAGAGACATCTTACGATTTATCTATATTAACGTCATGAACTTATAGACGGCCTTAATCTATCGACAATGAGCATATGCAAAAACTTGTCCCGTTGAATCTATTATATGGGTGACGAGACTTACGAAATCATGCTGAAAGAAGGAAGGAAGACTTTACATGCCTCAATCATAGTTGTTTTTCATGATACCACAAGCGACTCACCAATACGCTGGTCTAAAAGATGAAAACATAGATTTTATCAATATTAAGAACATATCGATAGCCGACAACCGGCAAGCTTGCTTATACAAAATCGAGCAGTACCTCCTACTTCTCTCTACTTTCCTCAAGCCCTTAACAATAGAAAAAAACACAAGAACAACAGTAACCACATCATATCCAAGCTATTCCACCTATTTCCAGCCATAACACATCACAAACATGGCCCTAAAATAGTCCACTACAACACAACACTTTAAATATGATTTTCGACCTTTATCTCCTGAGCTCTTAATCAAATAACACTTCATTAAACTCTTATAAATGTAGGAGAGGGTGAATCTTACAATAGATGCACAAAATCAGCCCCCTTATACCTTGCTTCAACTTGAAGTAACTTCAGTGTTATCACAACTAGGGAAGAACAAGTTTTCTCTTACACTTGTGTGATCTCCAAGGGAAAAGACACTTTGATTTCATGTAGAACTTTGCTTGAATGGTAGGATAAGGTCTTAGGAGATTTTAAGGATCTTAGGGTTCAGTTTTGGGCGAACAATGAGGTGGGAAAGGGCTGGATCGCTTTAATAGAAAGGTGAAACTTTCCACCGCCTATGTGGGCCCCAATGGGGCTATCTGTGTAGTCTCACAAAAAATATGAATATCTCTCTATTCCTATGTCGTATCAATGAACAGTTTAATCCATTAGAAACTAGACTCATAGAATTTCAATTGTTTGGGTGGATGACTCAGTAGGCTCAAGTATACTGGGAGAAAAGCTCAGTGACATTAGACTCAAATTTCAGTAAACTTGTAAATATAACTTGCGATAACTTCTGCCGACTTTTTTTACAACTTACTTGACCTTAAAACTTAATGTATGACTATTATATGATTCAAATAACTCATAACATGACCTTCTTAACATCTTTCACACTCCTAGTCTTACCCCGAAAGTATGTGTTATAATATTTGTCGACTTTGGCAAACTTGTTTTCATCACTTCGTTTAGCCTCAAATCTTTACGACACTTGCTTATAATTTGATTAAACATCATAAAACTTGTTTCCTTAAATATAACCGTATTATCCTGGATTATATCGATTAAGTTACGATGCCTTCACTTATGAAAATACTAGGTGTAACATTAGCTCACTCATGACACAAATGGCATGGCAGGGCAGGGCAAAGTGTAACGTACTAGGTATGAGCTTTAGTACTTGTAACCTCAAAAGTAAATTTTTCTCGTATTACATCGACTAACTTACGATGAACATGACGTACAGAGGCATGGGGTGTTACAAAAGCATCCCAAAATAGTTGTTGAAACAAATAGGCCCTGAGGAACCTGAGCTGGTACCTGCACAGGGGGTGAGAGTAATACCGAAAATTGTACAGATCAGTAAAATACTAGAGTAGAGATTGAACTACTAGAATAGAGATTGGCTTACCTTTGTAGAGATTGGATTACCTAAGTAGAGATTGGATCACCTTAACAATGGTTGAATTATTCGCACAAAAATCTTCCTACAAGGGGTGGTTGGAGGCTCACAAAAGGCATCCCTCACCACAACTAGGCCGTCAACAGGGAACTCGAAAACTCTTGCACTCCTAATGCAACAACTACTAAAGCAATCTTTTTCAACTACTAAAGCATTCTTTCTCAACTAGTAGAGTAATCTTCCTCAACTACTAGAGCAATCTTCTTCAACTGCTAAAGTATTTTGAGACTCTACACTCAAATATAAACCAGCCATATCCTCATATTTTGGAGGAAGAAACTATAAGAGACTTATCTAAAAAAATAAATTTTATTACACAAGAGTTTTTACAAGAGAACTAGGATGGAAATAAGATGTTCCCCAACTACTACAAAGGCTCCTCTTTATATGAGATGAAAAGCTAGTACATGTGCTACCCTTATTTATTATGTAGTACAAGTGGCATAAAATAAGTACAACAAACGAAAAAAGTCTTAGACCCTTATTTGGCTAATAAACAAAGTATAAAAGCATGATCATGAAATAAGAAATATATTGCATGGCCTTGGGTTTTGGTTTTGATTTTGACAAGACATGGATGATGGCAAAGGGACCCATGAATAGTATTTGCATGACATTGGGCTTGGGTAAATTTAGGGCTTGATGACATGAGGGACCCTTGAATAGTATGTGCATGGCATGGAACTTGAGGAAATTTATGGATTGACACGAATCACTTTTCTTTGATGACATGAGGGATCCTTGAATAGTATTTTTATGGCATAAAACTTTAGGAACTTTATGGAAAGACATGGGTAGGAAGCTTTATTGATATATTTTTTATTTTTATTGTAACTTTTCGTGAGTTAAAGTGGCTAAAAGATGAAAGACTTGTGCAAATTTTTTATTTTTCCATGGTAATTTCTTGTGAGGTAGAGTGATGAAAAGGGTAAAGAAAGTGTGCATACTTTTATGTCTTCAAATGGGCACTTACCTGGGGGCTTAAGAGGTGAAAATGGTTTAAGAAACTTATGCAGTTTTTTAATTTTAGGAAAAAGGGGAAATTATGGAAGGAAAATTGGCTAAAAAGGTAAAGATGACCTATGCAAATTACTTTCCAGCTCATGATTACCCATTATGCTTGTCTTTAACCCTTCTATCCTTTGCTTTTCAGCTCTTATGAAATATCTCTTTGCGTGCGGATGATCTTTTCTATAATACCTGCACTTTTAACTTTCTTTTCTGTGATGAAGTATCGATATCCCCATTTAAATTGAGCTTAGCAATTTCTGCTGGATCAATGTCATATAGGTCTGGTGAGTCTTCGAGCATTTCCCTGTATTCCTTAAATCTTGTCTTAACATTTTGCCAATAGGCGTGAATGGAAGAATAATTCCAACTTCCTTCCTCTTCTGATCATAACTCCTCCGGAAGGCACTTAGTTTGTTGAAAAATAAGCCTCCGAGCTTCGGCGTACTCTTTTTCCATTGCTAGGATTGTGATTGGACAATATAACCAAAAGGACATCGTAGGCATCACATTTATAGTTCTTTTGATCACACTGAATGGCCTGTGGAGCATAAATATTTTGACTCTGTGAGAATGAACAATAATTTTGAGGTTTGAACCACAATAAAAATATTTTTAGGAAAGGTTCAAGATTGTCAAAGTCTCGGAAATCATAGCACTTGAATTCCATGAGAATTTGGTATTGGTGGCAGAGATACCACACGAACCATAAGAGATCCTGTGAAAAATTCTTGGACTGCGCTATGAACACTTAGAAAAATCAATATTATGGATTAACACAAAAAGATGCTAGTATGGAATCTCCATGGTTTAAAAAAACTTGGAGTTCGTAAAAACCCGTCTGCCCTAATAAGAGGACGGGTCAATAGGATCTGAAAAATCAAATAACTTCGAGGGGCGATGTAATGATGAAGAACCTGGCTGTGGCACATGTGAGAGCATGAACATTTGAACTGCTGATTTATTCTTCTTCATGTGCTTTTGTTGTAGAAACCTTTTGAAAAATTCACCTTGCCTTGAAAGAAAATCAGTAAGAAAATTACCTTTTCCTTTCTAGTGCTTGACCTGAAACTTATAGAGAGAGAACCACTGAGCCCATCTGAGAATTTGCGGATTCAGAATGATCTTTGGATTCAGATGAATCATCCTGGGAAAAGCCTTCCCATCTCAATAAGAAACTCCTAGTGAATTAGGAAAAAATTAAACTTTTAAATCCCATTTTTCACTGCAAGAATCTCCTTCAAATTTGAATGATAGTGTTGTTCACCATCATTGAATCTTCCACTAGTGTAACCACATAGTTTTCTCTGACCATTTTCTTCCTCAAACAAAATGGGGCTCCAATATTCATTGTTGGCATTTGTCTGCAATATTTTCTTTCCATTGGAGAGAATGTATAAAGATTTGACACTTTATGACACCTCATTTATTTTTCTAACTGCATCACTTTGTTCCTTTCCCCATGGCTGGGCATTCCTCTTCAAAATTTATGTGAGAGGAGAAATATATGTGGAAACATTAGGAATAAAATCTCTCACATAATTTATTTTCCTCAGGCACCGTTGGATATGCTTCATTGTGAAACCAAAACTGGGGAACTTGAGAAGTTCCTGAGAAATATGAGGACATGGGATGTATTCTCCATCGGAAAAATGCATGCCTAAAAAATTAATTTCTTTCTTTGCAAAAACAATTTTGTTGGCTGAAAGCATGATGCTATTTTTTCGCACTAAAGATGCAAAATAGTTGAGCAAACTCATGTGCTACTCCCAAGTATCACCGAATATTAAAATATCATCAATATAAGCAAGTGATGTATGGAGGATGGAATGAAAATATTTTTATCATGGCCTTTTGAAACAAAGATGAAGCTGTTTTTAAACTGAAAGGTAATGACTTTTCACTGAAAATGTTGATCGTGAATGCAAAAACCGCTTTTTCCCTATTATCCGAGTGGATTCCCAATTGCCAAAAGCATGATTTGAGATCAAACTTTGAAAAATATTTTGCCTTGGCAACTTGGGAGAAATGGATGAGCTTATTCGAGATGGAAAACTTGTCATCCAAAAGAAAATGATTCAGTGGTTGACAAACCAATCTCAATTTACCTCTTGTTTCCTCAACTCTTTTGTTGACATAAAATGCTTCGCACACCCATTGTGAATTTTATGGCTCAATTGAGATCAAAATCCACTAGCTCTTGACACTCCTTTTTTGCAAGTTGAAGGTGGTCGGGATTCATACCAGAGTGACTTGCCTTTGTAGGATTGATATTCTCATTTTTCCTGAAAGACAGCTTGATGAAGAATTTGGTTAAGAATTTAGTGTTATATTCTGCACGAGAGTGTTGTGTGATTTGTGCTTCAATTTTCCTGACTTGATCTTCTTCAATGAGTTGGAACAATCTCGGGACTACACAATATGGCTTGAACTGCTTTTTGAACGCTATCATATTGGCTTTGGTATGGAGTTTGACCTGCAAAACCTTGTAAATGTCAAAACCAATAATCAAATCCCTTCCTGGGACATCTGATCCAATCAATTTGGTCATGTACTTAACTCCTGGGAAGAATTCGATAGTGATCGGGTGCTTAGTAATGACAGTTGTGGTCAGAATTCAATTTGAGGTTGTGTTGAAATTCTTGAAATACGGCACCCAATACTTATATGGAAAGACCGCAGGATTAATGAGCGAGGAAGCTACTCCCATGTCAAAGAAAGCTATGACATGTGTTGGTTTGTCCCACATGGATGCATAGACCTTGATTTCTACTTGCGGGATCACCATGATGCTGTGGATCTACTCTTTTTACCTTTGGCTTGGGTTCTAAAATTTGGTAATGATCATCAACATATTCCTCATAAACATCCATAGAAAAGAGAGTCTCTTTCTCCAAACCGAACATGCACACAAGTGTAGTAACATCGTATGTATTTGCTCGCCACCTCAAATTATCAAAATAACATCTATCATAAATCGATCATCAAAACTTAAGATTTTAAAGTTAAAAACCAAAATTTTAAATTTTTTACATAATGCACTGAAACGCGCTCGGATCACCCGGGACCCCAACCAAACATACGTACAAGTCCAAAAATATCATACGATCCTACGGGGATCGTCAAAATACCGACCCGAGGTCCTTTACCAAAAACATTGACTGTTGAAAACTCTAGTTATTTTTAAAGTCAAAAATCTCATTTTCTTTACAATTTTGCATTTTTATTTTTGAAAATCGATACGGATTACACCCGCAAGTCATAAATCATCAAATAGAGCTATGAAATGTCTCGGAACACAGAAAGAAAACCTAATACTCAAAACGACCGGTCGCATCGTTACATATTACAACCCACATTTTGGAACTACCACGTTTTTTTAAAACTCCAGTTGGAGTTTTATCCCAAAAATGTACACTTGGTATCTCATATTTGATGACACTTAGCATTCAAGAGTATTTTGCCTTTCCTATTTTATATAGATAGATAGATCGGGAGTATGAAGGAAGTTATAAAAACTTCTCTTAAATCACCATTTCTTAAAATCATCTTTCCAATTTATAGCAGTGCTATCTTTAGAAAAAATCACGTAAATTATTCTTTTTACTATCTACTTCATCTCATTATATGTGAAGCTAACTAACTCGAAATAACATTTAAAAATAAAAATAATTTTTAAAAGTTGTGATCTTAAATATATCACGATACATGATTATAATATTTAGAGCTTGTGCTCTTAAACATTTCATGACATTTATGATTTCAAAATCATGTTGTTACCAGTGAATAGGAAAGGCTAAGAATGTTTTAAAATATAAACTGAGATTAATTTCTTTTTGGGATTAGAAAAATAGTATTGCATAGACATCCTCCTAAAATTGTTAAGATATTATATCTCAACAAATATTGTAACCTATTAGATGCTTAAATTATCATCAAAATGTGTCTATTAAATCGTTACGACCCAAATTCCACCATAGGAGTTGTGATGGCACCTAGTCTCTAAAACTAGATAAGCCGATCATTTAACAACATTAAAACCAATAAGATATGATACAATAAAGCAAAGTTTAACATAAATGTGAAAATAAAGCTAATACAAGCCAAAACGGGGATAATCAAAATATATCCCCAAAACTAGGTAGTACAGAGTCACGAACTCTAACTAAATACACGAGAATATCTCAAAATACAGTACTGTTTGAAATACAAAAACAGTAGAAACAAAGTGAAAAGGGTAACTCTGAGGCCTGCGATCGGAACATGTAGGGATACCTTGAAATCTCCAATATGCAGAATACCTCACTGACAATCAGCCCGATCCAAAGTACTTGGATCTGCACAAAAATGTGCAGAAGCATAGTGTGAGTACACCATAATCAATACTCAACAAGTATCATGAATAACCTCGGCAGAGTAGTGACGAGGTCCAAGGCATGTGATACTCACTATTCAAATAACATGTGCAATATATTAAAGAAACCGACAATAGCAAGTATAATTGAAAGCAACAACAGGCTATGGGCTCAATTCCAGTTTCTACTCTGCCTGCACAGCTAGTTAGGGGTGGAGGACAGGCGGATAGAGGTCGCCCTAGATGGGGAGGCCCGGTCCGTTAATATGCTTTCTATGGTAGGGTTGAGGCTGCTGCACCAGATGGTGCCATTAAAGGTATGGTTTTGATTTGTCATAGTTGAGCATCAGTCTTATTTTGATCTGGTCATGGTTATCGGAGTGATTCCTCATATCTTGCTTCCCTTATTTGTGTGTTTCATAATTTTTGTACTCTACTTATGTGTTTTCCCCTGTTGAGAGATTCTGTAGTGGTAGCCCGTGTCTATCATTTTGTTTTGTTCACCGTTAAGAGTTATGAGACTAGGATGAATTTTTTGTTACTCATTACGGTAGGTTTTGATGTGATTTCTGGATGGTTTGGTTACGACTTGTGATTTGAGTGCTCCTTCAGTATGGGAAGTTTGTTATGTGTTGTGATTTTGTTTCGCGGAATTGAGTTAGTGGAAGGTTTCGGTTGCTGTGATGTGTATTCTACTTGTGATTTAGAGTTGAGGATGGGATCCACGTATTTTCGTGTGGATTGATATGTTTGGACTAGGCTACATGTCGAAATGGAGTTATATTAGGATGAGATCATGGTGATTAGTTCATATGTTTTTTTTCTCCCTTGTGGAATGGATTCGTAGTATGATATCGATGGAGAGTTGTGCCTGCTAGACTTGTTCGATAGTACTCTCATATGTTTCTTTTTCCATATTCAGTCATATTCGAGTTGTGCTTGTGAGTTTAGATTGCGAGGTTTGTGCCCAGGTGGAGTTAGGTGTGACTTGTTGGTTTGGGTGAGTGGTTATGAGATCTTCATATTTTTTGCACTGTTATTAGCGTTTTGAAGGTTTGAGACAAGGTTTTAGCTGATATGAGGTTATTTGTCGGTGCTGGATTTGATCATGGGTAGCTATTGTGGTCAGAGATGTTGTTATGGGCATATGGGCAACATATTATGTCGGGTTGTCATCTCTTGTGGGTGTATGCATGAGCCGTTGCAGCTGGTTGAGGTTGATACAGTGTTTTAATGTGGGAATCAGATTTTAAAGGGATGTTCGGATGTTGAAAGTTTGGTTCTAAGGCTTATCGATATGGGTAGAGGGAATAATCTTCAGTTGAGATGGTGTTGGTGGGCTTATGTGGATTGGGTGAAGTGGCATAACCCTCGAGTATATGTATGGTGATTTCATTCAGTGATTCCATGGCTTCGGAACCGTTTTTGGCATGTTCAAGGATGAACGTTTGTTTAAGATGGAGAGAAAGTAATGACCCGAATGGTTGTTTTGAGATTTAGCATTTCGTTAAATGGTTTGAGGTCTCGAGTAGCTTCGTATTGTATATTATGACTTGCATGTATGGTCAGTTTCAATTTTCGTGCATTTCGGAGTTGATATGGTGGGATGATTCTCATTTAAGAAGCTTAAGTGGTAAAAGCTGACTGGAATTTGACTTTTGTGTAGACGACTCCGGAATGGTGTTTTGATCATTACAATAGCTTCGTATGGTGATTTTAGACTTAAGAGTATGTTCGGATTTGAATTTGGAGGTCCGTAGGTTAATTTGATGCATTTTGGCAAAAGTTGGAAAGTTGAAGGTTTTGAACGTTGAGAGGTTTGACCAGGAGTTGACTTTGTTGATATCGGGTTCATATTTTGATTCCGGGAGTTGGTATAGCTCCGTTGTGTCATTTGGGACTTGGATACAATATTTGAGGTCATTCCTAATTGGTTTGATATGTTTCAGCGCGAGTTTTGGAAATTGAAAGATCATTAGTTCGTTAGGCTTGAATTGAGGTGTGATTCGTAGTTTTGATGTTGTTTAACATGATTTGAGGCCTCGAGTGGCCCGCATCATATTTTGGGATCGGTTGGTGTGATTGGACGGGGTTTTGGGGTCCTCGAGCGTGTTTCGGGCGAGTTTCGGGTCATTTCCATGTTATTGAGGAGGTTTGGTTCTGGTGTTTCGTATCATCACATTTTGGAGCACAGATGCGGAATCGCTTCTATGTGATTTTTGTCGCTTCTGCGAGTTCTTACATGGTCAGGCTTTCCGCTTTTGCGGGCAAGCAACCAAAGGTGCAGGGTCGCTTCTGCAGGTAGGCGACCGTAGATGCGAGTTTTTGGCTCAGGATGACTGTCCGCTTTAGCGGAACATTTTACGCTTCTACAGTATCGCAGATGCTGCGTCCTTTACGCAGATGCAGATTTTGGGTCTGGTAGGCTATCATCGCAAATGCGAGTGTTTTCTTGCAGATGCGAGAGTGTAGATGCGCTTCTTTGTCCGCAAATGCGGAATACCTGGGCAGCTTCATACATATCGAGGGTTTGGTTATTTTTATCGCTTTTTTAGTTAGAGATCTCGGTTTTGGGTGATTTTGGAGGGGATTTTTACGTGTTGGATTGGGGTAAGTACTGTTGACTCGAGTTTGGTTATATTTCATGATTACCTCTGTGTTTTTATCATTTAATTAGTGATTTGAATTGGAAAAATTGGGAATTTTTGTAAAAACTTTCTAAAATATAAAATGATGATTTGAAGGCCGATTTGATGTCAGAATTAGATAATTTTGGTATGGTTGGACTAGTATCGGCATGGGTGTTCAGATTTTATGAGTTTTATTGGTTTCTGAGGTGCGGGCCTAGGATTAATTTTTGGGTTGACTTTTTGGTTTTCATTAAAGATCGAAGTTTTATTATCTGGAATTGATTCTTATAGCTTTTATTATGATATTAAGTTATTTTGGCTAGATTCGAGCCGTCTAGAGGTTGTTTCACACGAGGTCATTTTAGAGTATTGATTTAGCTTATTTGAGGTAAGTATCTTGCCTAAGTTTTTGTTGGGGAACTACTCCTTAGAATTTGGGATTTATTGTATTATTTGAATTATGTGAAAGATGTGTACGTGGGGTGATGAGTGCGTACTCAAACTTATATGTAAAAATTGATCGGTTTAGACTCTTAGGCTTCTTTCATGTATTTACGTGAAGTTGTTAGCACATGTGATATCTTTTATTTGTCAAATTTGCTCTCACATGCTTTATTTGAAGTTGTTAGCACATGTCATATCTTTTGCTTATCAAGTTTACTCTTATATGCTTTATTTGAAGTTGTTACCTCTTTTATTGTTATGTGACTTCCTTTATTGTTGAGTTATTCTTAATTGAAATTGTTGTTACATGATATCCTCTTGTACCGGCTTATTCTCATGCATTTAGAAGTAGTTGCTAGTTCATGCCATCTCTTTCATTGTTAGCTTGTGTCATATACTAGAATTCGAAGTTTTTCATTTCATGGAAATACCTTCATTATTGAGTTTATTCGTTAGAAACTAATTGAAGTTGAAGTTATTGAAAGTCATTAACCTGTTTTAGTAGAAGTTGTTGTTTAATGGGATATTGTTCATTTGTTGAGTTATTTTTCCCCGTTCATTTTGTTGCTATTGAGATTTTGTACACGTCGTGTTTGGGCCGTGGGCTATATGTTGTGGTGATATTGGTATTGTTGTTTGGAAAGGTTGTGGCCTATGGGCACTTATGGTACGAGTAGATATGTCGTGTTGTTGTGTTGTTAGCACGTGTGAATTTGTTGTATGGATTGATTGTTGTTATGTGGAGCATAAGAGTGTCATCTCACTGTTATTGTTATGCGGAGCACAAGGGCGGCATCTCACTATTATCTTTATGTGGAGCATAAGTGTGGCATCTCACTATTGTGCTTATGCGGAGTATAAGGGTGGCATATCACTGTTATTGTGTGAGCGGAGTGATACGGGTGGCTATCGGAGTGATATGGGTGGCTAATGATAGTGTCAAGGCGGAGTGATAGGGGTGGCTATCGGGGCAATAAGGGTGGCTATTATGATGTTATCAATATGGAGAGTAGCCATGTCAGGGATGATATGTGATGGGGGCATTATGTTGTTGATATTCGTGCGATAGTGTGATTTTCCTTGTGTATGTCACACTCCTTCGTGACTTATTGTGTTGCTTTCAATGAGCTACTCAATGTCTTTGATATTACTTGTTGACTTGGACTGAGATAGTACACTCGCACAAGCACACACCGTAGCATGCCACTTATACTAGTTCAGGAGTATGAATATTGGCGTTCATTGATCATGCCCATGTATTCTTGTATTATCTGCTTCCATTGTGACATTGAGCATATGACCACGCCGGGGATTATGATAGTGAGCATGGGACCACGCCGGGCGGATTGTGATAGTGAGTTTGTGACCACGCCGGCCGGATTGTGATATTGAGCTTGTGACCATGCTGGGCGGATTGTGATTGTGAGCCCGTGATCATGCCGGGCGGATTGAGATATTGCCACGTGAGTTGTCCGTGCGATTGTGATTAGTACTATGGCACAAGGTGCCGTGAGCACATATTTTGTGGTTTGAGACTCGTGATTTGTGATTATGAGATGAGGTATCTCGGAGTAATTCGTTGTGAGACTTGTGTTAGAATCACTTGATTAATTGGTTGTCATTTGTTTTCCTTATTTGGTCTTACTGGTACTTTAACATTGTTCTTACTACCTTACTATTTATATCATGTGTTGATTCTTGTTTTCATTTACTGATTCTTGCATTCATTATTAGCTTTATACCTTTATATTCCAAAGGTTATTTTGACTAGTAGGTGTCTTGACTTGTACCTCGTCACTACTCCACCGAGGTTAGTCTTGATACTTACTGGGTACCGACTGTGGCGTACTCATACTACACTTATTTCATATTTTTGTGCAGATCCAGGTATTGGAGATATCGAACTTAGGCTGAGTTAGCTTCTTGATCGCGAGGATTCAAGGTAGAGCTGATTGGTCGTCATAGTCCCTAGGGGTCCTTTCCCCTTTTATTGTACTATCAGCTTGTTATCCAGACAGCATTGTATTTCGATTTTTGAGATCTTTCAATGTATCTAGCTAGAGTTTGTGACTCTGTATTACCTAGTCTTGGGAGGTTGTTGTGATTATTGCCGCACAGGTTTGTTCACTTTTATTTCGGTTTTTATATTAAACTTTGTTTTATATATCATTGATAAACTAGTTTAATTGTTGTAAGTAATTGGCTTACCTAGTCTTAGCTAGGTTCCATCACGACGCCTAAGGCGGGATTTTGGGTCATGACTAGTGGAAACCAAAGCAGGTGCATGGCAAGATAACTCTGTAAACCTCATAGCATAGTCAAACACAGTCATACCCCCTGGTGAAACTGTTCGAACTCGGTGCGCAACTCATCCCTGCTGGTCTGTGGAACAAACTCTCACAAGGAAAGATCAGAGAACAAAGACTAAGTAAGTGGTGATGTGCCAGCTGGCCTGCTCGCCTCATAAGCCTGCCACGATCGATATACCGACCCTATCAGCTGAAAAGTGGTAAGGTCGACCCCGCTCGGCTCCATCTCACTCATAGTACGTAGAATGTGATGACACTAATCCAAGAAATTTTGTCCATCCTCAGAACCCATCCACTGAAATGGGGACGATAGAACTGAAACCTCTCCAAACTCCTCTGCACCTCAACTGGCCATACCTCAGGCTGAACTGCAACTACTATTTGTACCGGCTCAACACCCGGTGTCTGATAATCATGAGGCGACTGCTCTATATACGAGCGGCGGAAGTCTGGGCTCCTCCTCCAGCCTGTGAAGTAGCTGGTGCAACTGTAATCAACCCTATCTGAGCAAAAGTCCCAAACATGCTCAAGAAGTGTGCCACGATCTCTTAGAGACCTGACATATCAATAGGCTGCCCAGGTGCCTGCTCAACGTGCTTACGCTCCTGATCCTTAACTGGAGCTGCTAGAGGCTCCAGAACTGCTACTTTGTCAGGTGCTCTAGCTGTAGCACGTGCCCCTCCTCGGCTTCGACCTTGGCCTCTCACAGCTCTGGCATGGGGCGCAGGTATCTGATCATCCGATAAGGTAGATCGTGTCCTCACCATCTGTGAGATAATAGAAAGACAAAGGCTCAAATCCTAAAATCAATAAATCTACATGATAAAGAATGAAAAAAGTGAAATCCTTCTAATAGTTTTGTAGTCTCTCGAAGATAAGTACAAACGTCTCTATACCGATCCACAAGACTCTACTAAACTTGCTCGTGACTCGTAGAACCTATGAACTTAGAGCTCTGATACCAACTTGTCACAACCTAAATCCCACCATAGGGGTCGTGATGGCACCTAGTCTCTAAAACTAGGTAAGACGATCACTTAGAAACATTAAAATCAATAAGATATGATACAATAAAGTTTAACATAAATGCAGAAATAAAGGTACTACAAGGCAAAACGGCGATAATCAAAACATATCCCCAGAACTAGGTAGTACATAGTCACGAGCTCTAACTGAATACATGAGAATATCTCAAAATACAATATTGTTTCAAATATATAAATAGTAGAAATGAAGTAAAGAGGTGACTCTGAAGCCTGCAATCGGAACATGCAAGGATACCTTGAAGTGTCCAATATGCAGAATGCCTCACTGATAATCAGCCCGATCCGAAGTACCTGTATATACATAAAAATGTGCAAAAAAGCGTAATATGAGTACACCAAAATTGGTACCCAGTAAGTATCAAGACTAACCTCGATGGAGTAGTGACGAGGTTCAAGTCATGTGATACTCATTAGTCAAATAACTTGTGCAATATATCAAAGAAACCAACAGCAACAAGTATAAAGCAACAACAGCAATCCCCTAGCATGTATGATAACAACTCAATGTACTAAAACTAATCTTTGTTAACGAAACATCAAATAGGAGCGGGGCATGTGATAGCATGTCAAGTACAACAAATTACTCATAGAAGTACAAGACAAAAACCTTAAGAAATAAACATGTGTTCAAAATATCAACCCCCTCTCAACACAAAAACAACATCAAGTAAGACACCTCAAAATATCGCATAACATCATCAACAACGCCACCCTTATTCCGCCGCATGTGCACATAACAATGATATGCGTCCCTTATTTTGTCACATATGTATGTAGCCACCCTTATTTTGCCACGTGGGCAACCAGAGATAACGCATTCTTCTCCCCACACGCACAACAATAGACATAATCGCACGACAGAGACCTCGTGCTAACACCCTCGATCAATTCGCTTAATATGTCCACATGTGCCACGATATCACAAAATAATAATATCGTCAAGAGATAAGCTCACAACTTATTAATAAAGTGCACGAAGACATAACAATAAAATAGAGGTGCATAGGGGGGTGTTCAATAAATAAAGCATAACTATGGCTAAGTCACAGTACTGATTATGATCATGAAGTTAAAAAGTGGTTTAAACATAATTCATGTAAATTTCATTATCAATTTACAGCATATTAATAGCATACTGTCCAATCCAGTCATAAATCACATATAGCACTCGTGTACACACTCGCCGCCTCGTGCACACGTCACTTTCCACATAACACAATTAGGCTATTTAGGCTAATTCTAAGGGATATTCCTCCACACAAGGTTAGGCAAGATACTTACCTCAACAAGCCAAATCAGTACTCTAAAATCCCTTCCCGTGTGAATCAACCTTCGGACAGCTCGAATCAAGTAAAAATAACATAATAATATAATTAAAAGCCATAGAAAACAATAAAGCTTCGATCATGAATAAAAATCAAAAAGTGAACCTGGACCTGCCTCCCAGAACCCGACAAAAGTCATAAATTTCGAACATTCATTCCAATACGAGTCTAACCAAACAAGTTTCATCCAATTTCGACTCCAAATCGGGGTTCAAATCCCCATTTTTCATTGAGAAATTTTTTTACTTAAATTCTCAATTTCTTCACTTAGATTCGTCATTCAATTTCTAAAATCAAGGTTGGATTCATGAATAATAATCAAATCCGAGTCAAAAACACTTACCCCAATCCAAATCATGAAAATCTCCTAAAAATCTCCTAAATTCGAGCTCCTAATCTCAAAATATGGTAAAATAACTCAAACCCACCAAATAGTATATTTAATGAATGTGCCCAGCTATACACTTCGGGATCGCGGGACCTACTTCGCAATCGTGAAGTATAAGCCAAAAGTTGCTCCATAAAATACTATGCGAACGCAACATCATGGACGCGATCGCGATACACCAACGCCAAGCTTAGGAGAATGCGGCACCCTTTCACGAACGCGAAGGCTAAGCCATCTGCTCCCCAGCCAGACCTAGACACAATGCGATCGCGACCCACAAGCACCAACATAACGCTTCAGCTGCCCATCTTCCGCGATCGCAACCTCACCTTAGTGAACGCGAAGAACAAAAGTCTACAAGCTACCAAACGCCCTCCGCGATCGTGACGTCCCTTCCGTGATCGCGATGAACACCAGCACACCAGAAGAAAACTGATCCAAAACAAGGAGAAATGGTCTAAAACCACTCTAAGACACACCCGAGGCACGGGGACCTCATTCAATCATACTAACCAATCCCAAACAGACCAACTCGAGGCCTCAAATCACACAAAATAACACCAAAACCACGAATCGCACCTCAATCCAAACTTAATCAACTAATCTGAATTTTCGAATTCAAAACCAACGCCGAATATGCCTAAAAAACTCAGAATGACCTCAAAGTTCACAAGCCATGAATCACCATACGAACCAATTTCAAGGCTCAAAATCTCAAACGAACATCGTTAATCACAAAGTCAACTATGGGTCAAACCTATGAACTTCTAAACCTTCAAACTTCCAATTGTTGCCAATTAGAGCCAAATTAACCTAAGAACCTCCCAATCCAAATTCGGACATATACCTAAGTCTAACATCACCATTCGGACGTAACGGAACCATCAAAACTCTGACTCAAGGTCAAATACATAAAATTCAAACTTGGTCAACACTTCTAACTTAAGCTTCCAAAATAAGAACTAAGTGTTCAAACTCAATTTGAAACCTCCCCAAACCAAACTAACCATTCCCCCAAATAACAAAATACACCTATAGAAAGCATCAAATAGGGAAATGGGGCTCAAATACATAAAACGACCGGCCGAGTCGTTAGATAAACATGACACACTAACATGACATGTGTTGTGTTACCTACATTTGAGGGAGTAAACTAGACCTTTTTTTGCTCAAACACAATTGCAACTTATTTTGTATTATTTGTCCCTCTCCCCTTTCTTTGAATTACTACCGTTCCATTAAGCTAGCTCCAATGCGTTTCACCCTACAAAACACAGAAGAAAGTTTTTCCCTCGTTTGTCTTTTCTCATTTGCTATGTACTTTTGTCTGTTCTTCTCTTGGAAGACCCAAATCCATGAATTTGAAAAGCTTATCAATATATTACCAACAATTTCTCTTAAAATATCTCAAATCAACGAACTCCTTTTGTACTTTCATTTTCCTCCGCTTAGTAAAAATAGAGGACTGAAATTTTGTGCTCCATTGAGAGAACTAAATCAACATATTTTTCTTTCTCTTCTCCTCATCGAACTACAAATATTGTGAGAAATTATAAGAATTGTCAAAAATAACTTTTTCGAAAGCAAAGAAACCAATTATAGATGATAATAATAATCAATTAACCTTTTCAAAACCAAATTAATCTGACTGTATAATGCAGAATCCAAACCACATATAAAACTCTTGACTTTGATCAAAGGAGTAAAGCATCCAAAAACATAAAACCATCTTGTTCTCATTCTCTTGAAGAAGTCGAGAGCTGGAGAAGGAAAAAGGGGCAAGAGTGTAAGGGCTTTACTCATAGGTGAAGCAATGATTTAAAGTTTGTATTTTAATTTTTCACTAAATTCATAGTTCGTCTCAGTTACTGGATTTACATATTTATTTATACATATTTAATAAACCATTCTAATATAAATAATAATATCTAAACAAAAGCTATTGATATTTATCCAAATAAGTACCTAATACTCTATAGCTCTGCGAATGTCTTTACTCTGTCGCAGAAAGAGTTCGGGGAGAAAAAAAACCAAGGAGCGGGAGAAATAGTGGGTCTAGTTGGCAAAAGTTGTAAATGTGATGGTTGAAGAACCAAGTAAGGGAGGAGGACATGGCGGCATCATGGTGGTTATGGGGGTGAGGAGGGAGGCAGGAGAGGGGGAAGGTGATGGGTTTGATTGTTGAGGTCTGGAGGATTTGTAGATTCAAGGTATATTTATATTTACTGATGTGGCTCATTTTTAATTAGTTATTTTTCCACATAAGTCCCTTTTGTCACATAACTGTGCAATTAATATGTACATAAAGATAGCTCCAAAATAGAAGAGCAAGACAAAACACAAATTAAAATAGAAGGCATTGAAATGTTATATGTGTATACGGTAAAAATCGATTTCAGAAGATGAGTGAATTAGGAAGCAACACGTGCCAAACAACAGTGATTCAATCATGTTGACATCGGATATAAACTTGTTACCGGATAAGAAGAAATTTCAAGATATGACAGTTGCAAAAACGTTATAGAAGACCCCAAGATTCCCCTCATCTTAATTAGCCTTTATTAGGCTTTATTACCCTTTAATATTTTTTTTATTGCCTTTTCACTACCTTTTATTGAAGCATTAATATTGGTAATCAATTGATAGATTGATAGATCATAGCTCTATTATAATTAGAGGTTTTTATTCTATTGTAAGACATCAAGAGACACTGATAGCAAAAGACTGGTATTCTTTCTCTCAAACTTTACACAAGTGTTATCGAGTTTTTTTAATTATTCTTGATTCCGATGGAAACATTCTGAAGCACAGGCTTGTCTTTTCTTCAATTTTCTTTATTTTAATCTCTTTGTTCTTTATTAATTTATTTTATCGGATCAATTTAATCCACGTGTCTATAAATCATGACACATTCAATTGTACTGTTTTTACAGTAAACAATTTGGCGCCTATCGTGGGGAATAGATAATTGTGGTGTTATTTTGATCTGTTTATCTTATATTAACGTGTTTTAAAAGTTTTTTCTGTTTTAAGCATACTATATATGGCACACAATGATATCAACAACTCGATCAGTGTTGGAACAAACTACAACGACGAGCCCGTGGACAATCTCCATGATGAAAATCAACAGGATGGTTCAACTAGTGAAACTCGTCTCGATGGGAATGAGCCAACTTCTAACCGGTTAGAAAGAAAGATTCGACATGAGAAGAGTCCTACCCCTGATGATATGGATGGTGAGCCAGTGGCTGTTACCGCAAAAATATCGAGAGCACAACAACAGAAAATTATAGACTATCTCTCAAGACAAGATCGGATAATGACTTAGCTTCAACAAGCAATACTGGGGGCTTCAAATAATTCAAATGGTGGAGTTTGAGTCCCTCCTGGTGTCCTTATAAATCAAACGGCACCAAGAACCGATAACACCATTACCTGGGGGAAGTTCAGAAAAAATAACAGACAAGCATGCGGTGCGGGCAGTGGACCTGGAAACGAAAACAATGCAAACGATTCTTTCAAAGCTGAACTCATGAGACGTATGAGAGAAATAAATTCTCAAATATATCAGAAGGCTAACTTTCATGCGCTGATAGATCAGTTCCCTAGAGCACCTCCCGTCCTAAAGGGTCCGAACTCGAAAAAGTATTTTCAATTGCCGTTCAAACCGAGTGTAGCTCCACAATTGATTCCAAAATGATTCAAGATGTCAGATATCCCAAAATATGATGGAACATCGGATTCACAGGAACACGTTATAACTTCTACAGTTGTGAAGGAAAACAATTTGGCTCCACATGAGATCGAATCAGTCTTGTTAAAGAAATTTGATGAAACCATAACAAAAGGGCTTTTAATATGGTATTTTCTTTTACCTGAACACCCAGTTGATTATTTTGAAATGCTTGCAGATTCTTTCACTAAAGTTCACTGGTACGGCCCAAGATAGTAGACACACGCTTTGGATGTCAACTGATAGATACTATCGCAATTTGGAGGCTATGTGGGTAATTAGCCATCAAATTAAGACTACGTGTAATTGGAGGCTATACTTGTAATAATTGACTACACTTAGCTCCTTAGAATTAGCCTAGGGCTATTTGGATTATTTGTAGCCAAATACCCACTCTAGTATAAATAGCCCTTAATGTTTTTATTTTAGGTAGACTTAATGAATCATAAACTTACATGCAAATCTCACACTCTATCCTTACTTTTATTTAATGCATTTATGTTTATGTCTTTAATACTTTTATTGCTTAATTTATATTTTATTAGTGTTAAATTAGTCTTAGTTGGTGAGCAATTAGTAGTTAATACTTAATTGTTTAATTACTTTATCTGGATTTTCAAGAGTTGCGAATCTCTTGAGGATTTCATAGCTTAGGGTTACAATTGGTTGTATTAATAGAGGTAATTAAACATTATATCCTAATTGATTTTTGTTCTTCCAATCAATTGTAGGTCTAGTTCTTATTTTTATAATTAAGGGTTACAATTAATTGAGATCATAAAGATAATTAGACTTCATATTTTAATTGGTTCTTGTTCGTCTAACTCTTATTATTTTTGATTTCAGGTGTTTTGTTATTCCGTGTTTTCATTCGCAGTTCTTATTATCTTGCTATCAGAGCTGAGTTATTGGATTGTTTTATCAATCCTGGGGTCTTCGTTTTGATTATCATCAAATCTGAAAATAAAAAAATAAAAAAAAATCGTATACCTTGTTCTTCACTGTTCCATTTTGGAATCTCTAATTCCTCTGTTATTTGATTCTAAAATTGTGATTTGAGCTTGAAATTAAGTCCTATTGATCGATTTCCAACAAATTCGAAGCTAGGGTTAACAAATTTGAAGAAAGGGAAGTTCGAAAACATCCATCAAAGCTTCGATGCAGCTGGATTTATCTTAGATTCAATTTCGTTGGATAATCGAGTTCAAAATCGATTGGGTGTTTGTGATTCTTGTTGGAAACATCATTTTGAAGCTGAATCTGAAGGATTAGTTCGATTGATTCTGAATTCTAGGGTTTTTGGTTCGAAATTTCGAACCAGCTTTGCGAGGAAGAAGGCTAACTTGGCCTTTCGATTTGGGTGATTGTTTGTAGAAATTAACTACTGGGGATTGTTCTTAGAGTTGTTTGGAGGCAGAATCCAAAGTTTTGTTGCATCTGGTGAAGGATTGAACGAGAATCGAATTCTCTGCCATTGAAGAACTCGAAGAACACTAGCTGCGAATTAGAAGAACTTCGCGGAGAATCGATTCGAGCAGCTGAAATCGTTGCAATGAATCAGGTTTGATTCCTTGAGTTTTAAACTGTTCTTCATCTCTGATTTCTGAAAACTTGAAGAGATTTGAGTTTCAACAGAACATCGACTCGATCTTTCCGAGTTGATTGATTTGAATCCGTGAAGTCGAATCGAGTTCCTTGTTGTATTCCTTTGAAATTGATTGAAGTGAAACTGAAACTTGTCTAGTGAAATCTGAGTTCGATCATCGACTGCTTGTTGAGAGTATGTTGAAGAACTTGTGACCGAAAATTCATTTTTCAGTCGATAAGTAGCTGTTAGCAACTTGAGTTTGAGCTGTTGTTCTGAATTTGAACTTGATTGTGTGAGCTAAATAATCCTGTTTGTATGAATGTATTTCTGGATACCTAAGTAAGAACTTAACATCATTGAACAATTTTGGGAAGCTTGGTCGAGTTTTGAGTTGATTTTTTGAGTTTGAACATGGTTGTTTGAGCTGAAACCTCGTCTATGTTTTCTCAGAATTTTGAATTCAAATAGGGACTGATTTGGAGTGTTGTTGACTGAGAATTGTATGAAGTTGATTCAATGTGCTGTGACCTAAAGTTGTATTAAGGAAATCCTGCAAGTTCAGTTTCTTTAACTTGTACATGTTTCTGTCCAGTTTCACTGATTGAAGAGAATTGTTTGGTTGATCAATAGATGAACTAATAGCTGTTAAAATTCTTCAAACCTGCTGCTGCAACATCTGGACTGCTTAACTCGCTTTACTGCAGTGTGTTAATTGCTGTTAACCCTGGGAGTACCCTGTTAACAGTCTTTTGAAGTTCTTCTCTGTGAGCTTGAAGCTGGTTTTTTTGCAAGGGGTTGAATTAGCTTTTCGAACCAAGATTGAGCTGAGAGATTGCTGTTAAGTTCACAGCAGTCGTAAGCAGTTCACAGCCAAGTTTGCTGCCTAGTTTCTGCACTTTCAGTTGTGAGGATCTGTCCAGTTCCTGCTTCTTGCCTGCATTGTTGCCTGGAATAGAACCTGAGAATTGTTGTGCATTGAGGCTTAACTGAAGGAAGAAAATTTTGAATTAAAAATCTGAAGATCAGAGGACTGAGCATACATCAGATTTGCATCAGTAGCTGCACAGTTTCTGCAGTATAAACCTTCGGTAATCTGCAGCTACTACTAGCCTGATTTCTGCCCAGCAAACCTGCAGCTTTTGTTCCATCTTAGCCAAGGATTTGGGCATCAGTTTTGCAGAATATTTGTGCCCTGTTTCTGCACTTTTGAGCAGTAAATCTGCCCTGATTTAGAAAGCCAAAACCTGCCCGGTTGTGTAGCTACTCTCTAGCTATACTTTTGCTCAGTTTCAGCTGTATTAGCTGCAGTTTGACGAAGATTTTCTCTGCTACAGTTGAGCAATTCCTGACAGCTGTTTCTACTTGAAGTTGAGCTGCTGCTTGCTATAGAAAATTGTGCTGAAAATCTGCAGTTTTGGACTACTAACAAAGTCAAGATCAGAGAATTCAAGGGGTTCAGAAATTTTCTGTTCAGTTTTCTTTTCTTTCCAACTGTTAATCTTTTTTCTTCTTGTTTGTTAATTCTAAACTAGTGTAAACTTGATATTAGTTCTGTTTACCCTTAACTACGGGTAACAATTATATTTGTACGTTGTATTAAGGATACGTGACTTGGCCTGATACGATTAAAGAACGAACGATAAATAAAGGTTAAATTAAATAAGTGAAAGAGTAAGCAAATCGCTGAAGTTGAATAATTCAGCTGTGATGGAATGAACAAGAATGAAATAAGTATTTAACGAAGAAAACAGTCAAGATATGCTAAACTTTTTATATTGATCGTATGTTGTGTCCTGTATACAATAGGGTTGAATTCTTTATATAGGAGGAGAAAAGAATTTCATACAAGATAAAAGACTGATTTATAAGGTAAAAATCCCTAAAATCATTGGGTTTAACGTCTTTGCTGATTTGAACCATGATTTTTGCCGAGATATTTACAAGTCACGAGATTTCCGGCTCTTACATTGCGCAAATCTGGTATTTTTACCATAAGATATTTTACCCGGACCGGTTTCGATAATACCACCTCGAACGCTTCGGGTTTGAACTTCATTCTGATGATGTCCGACCCAAGACTTCCCTTCTCGATGTCCCAGTCTTGGCTTACCGGTGGGCGACCTCAACCGACACCGATCTTCGAAACCCAAGACCGGTGCCTCCTACACACTCAATCGTATTCAACCCCATACAGATAGTCCCCTCGTTTTTTAGAGAGTAATGACAAGAAACGATATGAGCCGCCGCCTTTCAAGATTAGGTTAAGTGGAAACACACTTATAGAGAACGACACGAAGTACGAAGCGTCAAATCAGATAACATAAAAACGCCTTGTTGATGGATGACAGCAGCATGATGACGCACGTGGCCATTATCAAAAAGCTTTTTTCGTGTCCCAGCTGGCGACAAATCCTGTAATTTCTGCAAATACCAATTAATGTTTTTCCATCTCGTGTTTCGAACCGCCGCCTTTGTAGAGTATAAATAGCCCCTTCATTCTTCAATTTCCAAGTTTTGCGTCGTTTGAATATTTTCCTGCCCCTGCTTTCTGCAGTTCTACTCTTCAAGTAAACTTCTTTCATATACTCCCCTTTGCTT
>MCJB01037785.1:22015-60223 GCA_002018475.1 Nicotiana obtusifolia | reverse complement strand
AAGGGTCAAACGGCCAAAAGAGCCGTACCCGGATAGAGCGATCAAACTCACCCCCGATCAAAGAAAATGTACTATTACGCTAATATGAACAAGGTCATCTGATACTCATATCTATGTTGCACTGACAAGCCCAAGGGTTTCTCTCTTATCAATCTTGATATAATTAAAAATAAAGGAAGAAACATATTGAAGTTAGGGATACAAGATCAAAATGGTCAATCCCAATCTGCGGCCAAGGCCGAGTTCAACAAGAAATTCTCGTGCAAACAAATCGATCTACGGCTAAGGCCGGACCAACTAAAAAAGGGATACAAGATCGAAATGGTTAATCTGCGGCCGAGGCCGAGTTCAACAAGAAATTCTCGTGCAAACAAATCGATCCACGGCTAAGGCCGGACCAACTAAAAAAGGGATACAAGATCGAAATGGTCAATCCCAATCTGCGGCCAAGGCCAAGTTCAACAAGAAATTCTTGTACAAGTAAATCGATTCACAGCCAAGGCTGGACCAATCTAAAAAGAGGTGTAAGACCGATATGTTCGGACCAAATTCACGAACGATGCCAAGCCTAATGGTAAACATCCACTCAATCGAATTGATTCATGGCTAAGGCCGGCTTATCGCAGGAATTCTTTTCCGATCAAAGCTTGAAAAGACAAGACCACCAGCTAAGGGTTGAAATCGGATTTATTTTATGAAGAACCAGTGTTATGCTAAGGCACTACCTTGATTCTCTTATATTTAATGGTTGGAAGCAAGGCAGGCAAACAGCTTGATCGAATCACTACGGATAAGACTAAGTTGATTATCATTACAAATAAGGCGAAAAGCCTGACCGGATGTTTGATACATTTTCGTATCTGTTTCGAGGTCTAAGTAAGGTCTATTACCTAACCGATCGTAATTTCAGACAAAGCAAATATATTCAAATGTAAAGGAGTTTAAAATATATTTCAGAAACATCATCCTACAAAATGAAACTATTACACCATCCAAACTACGGCAAGCAAGAACACCGTCAATCGGAGCCATCTTCAAACTCTTCGGGAAATACTTTTCTCCTCATTTCTTCCTCCTTCTTCGCTGCCTCCTCGATATCTGAAGATAATTCAAAGCCACGAGCTTGAAGTTCCTCGAGCAAACTAAGTCGAGCCTGACATTGAGTATAGTCGGTCAACGCCATAGATTGTTGTTGGGCCGCATCCGCATCAGCTTTATACTGAGCTATTGTATCCTCCGCTTTGGCTTTGGTAGAAGCTATCTCCGACTTCGCCTCATGAAGCCGTTTGGTTAGGATTGCTCGATCCTGCTTGGACAATTCAGCCTGAGCCCGGTGATATTCGTTGTCCTTGGTCAAAGCAGTTATTGTTTCTTGGGATATTGAGGCTCGCTCATGAAGAGCCGATGTCTCTGCGGTCAAGAGCTCGGTCTTGATCCTCCAATTGCTAGCCTCGGCCTTGGACTCACTTAGTTCGGATTTAAGCCGATCCGACAGGATATCCATTTGCTTCAGCCGCTCAACACAAAGGGAATGTTCTTTTTTAACGCCCAACAACTCTGTCCGGAGCTTGGCCAAAGTGTTCTCAAGCCGACTACGTCGCTCCCATTCTAGCTCCATTCCTTCTTTGATTCGAAGGAATACTTCATGGTTAAGCACAGAGGACTACAAAAATTCAAACAATTCATCTTCAGTTTAGGAATAAGAATGAAAATGTTAATACAATCAAGGAGAGCTGAAAAATCCTTACTTTGTTCAATGCTTGCTGTGACTCATTAAGCAGACAGGCCCAATCCACAGCATGCATGGCAGCCTGATCTTCCTCAGTTACCAAACAGTGAAGGTAACTTGCTATACCCACCGGCTTACCCAATGCTCGTGCATCCTCGGGGGTGGCAAGAGTTATCATTCGACTCCTTTCCGGATTCAAGCTCGGCGCAGGAAATTTGTCCGCCAACCTGATATCGGTTGAGAACGCGCTCGACTCTGCCGGAGGGCTTCTTCGGGGAATTTCGAAGCCAAAAGTATCAAACGACAGCACCCCATCAAAAAGTTTTTCAAGGTTCCCTGCTGTGACCGGAACTTTGCCCGGTCTATGGCTTGCAGTATCTCGATTCGTTTCCGAGAAGGACGGTGACTGCACCATCTCAGGAATGCCCGAAGGTCTTTGCGCCGAGCTCTCATATCGGCCTGACTCTCGGGCCTTATCTCTTTTTCGACATCAATCTGAGGAGAAGTATTGGTTCCCCTCGCAACGGGCCCGGAGGCTTCCCGAGAATTTTTATTGTGTTTGGGACTCCCTGCCTCATCGGAGCCCTCACTCAGTTCAACGGTAACAGTGGGAGTTTTGGCTTTCCGGGCCGCCATCTTTCTCCTTTTCTTTTTCTCGGGCTCAACATGATCGGGAGCCCCTACCCTTTTCTTTCCTCCCTCCTTCACCGACGCAGTAGGTGGACGAGGAACTGTCTCATTAACAACTGCCGATCTCAACTCGGCATCTCTCGACAAGCCTGTAAAATAAGTTTGTAAAGTGTTAATGATCGAATATCAGCACCGACCGGTCTGAGAAAATCGGGCACAGATGGAATATACCATGATTCTTGGCCTCCCATAGGCCTTTTGATATCTCTCTCCAAGCCCGTTCGGAATACGATCTCTAGGCCACGATTTTTCTGACCCAATCCTTCAAGTTGTCGATCATGCCCGGTGACTGACGGACAGCTGCACATAACCACAAATCAGTTATGCATCAAGGATCGGTAACGAAAAGTTTAAATACAGGGATACTTACGCGTCATATTCCACCTCTCAGGAAATGGCATGCTATCAGCAGGGATCAGGTCGGAAGTTTTTATTCGGACAAATCGACTCATCCAACCTCGATCCCTATCCTCGTCTATGCTCGAAAATGGGGCTTTATTAGCCCGACGAACCAATTTGATTAGCCCCCCTCGAAACATTCGGGGACTGTATAGCCTGAGCAAATGATCGAGGGTAAAGGGATGCCCTCCCTCGATCTTATCTATGAAGAAACGGAAGAGGTAGATTATACGCCAAACAGAGGGATGCATTTGGGCCAAAGTAACTTGGTATCGCCTACAAAATTCTACTTTCATGGGATCTACAGGCCCAAACGTGAACGGGTAAGTGTACACACTAATATATCCCCCTACATATGTGGTTATGGATTCTTCAGGGGATGGTATTATTACTTCCTTGTCGTTCCAGTGGCAGTCGGTCTTGACCCGGTCAAGGTATTGAGAAGTAATGGTGCTAACGTAATCTGAAACCGGTTCGCCCCGACCGGGCATGAAAGACGACTTCTCAATTTTAAAATCTGTACCTATGTAACACCCCGGTGGTATGAAGGCTTGCAATGGAGGTTCTGCAGAAGATCCTTCGACATCAATGGGCTCAGTCCTTTCAATAGGCTGAGCAGGGGATGATTGACTTTGGGGGACGGACTTGGATGTTTTTGCCATGGAAATAAAGGGAATCAGAAAGATTCAAAAAATTCTTGCAACGAAGAAGATGAACAATAAAAGAGGGACAAAGCGAATCAGTATTAGAAGACAAAGAGAATTAGTAGTAGAAGACAAAGTGGGTTAACACATGAAGACAAACGAGCCAAGGACGTAGTATTTATACTTTTCCAAAGGCTGTGGCACAAAGTACGAGGCGGGCGGCGTTGAGACTCACGCATTTAATGCCATGGGAAAGTACTGGCTTCTGCAAAAGAATGGATAATGATTGCCTACGTCAGCAATTGAGTATGTCATTGCCCTGCCATCGTATACAGAAACCCTCTGGGCAAGGAATATCGACGAACAAGCTTCTGCGACACGATATTGATAAGCCTAAAGTTAAAAAGTTCATGTCCTTTATTGTCCTTACTCTCCAATAAACGAGGGGACTATCTGTATTGGGTCGGATATAATCGAGTAAAGCCGGGTCAAATACCTTTGAATGAAGGCAGGTCAAAGGTAATACAAAGTTGGCTCTTCGAACCGGGATCATAAAGCTGGGTACATAGGACAGAGTTACCGAGGTAGGATGGTTAATCCGGTCGGTCGAGAAATGTTGCATGATTAAGGATCTACCCCGGCTCTCATATCTCGCCTTCCAACAGATGTTTCGTCTAATTTATCACTATGACCTTTGAACTGTCATTTAAGGATATTAAATGTATTAAATCCCATAATAAGTGGGGCTTCCCTTGTAATCAGTTCCCTGCCTTTGTTGTAACCTTTGCACTTACTCATATAGGAGGAATATTGAGACTTTCACACTAACCCATGTAAAGAGGATCTGTTTATAAGCAAGGGAGAGATCCTTTGCAAGGCAAGTTGAAAAAGGCACTGAATAAATCTTCTTCTGATAAAACAAAACACTTTGCTTGATTATTGCTGAACAGAATTAAGCTCTTGTCTATTATTATTTCATTGCATACGGTTTATCGTCAAATCACCGTTTGATCGTTCTATCTCTCCATTGAATTCTAAATACTCAGGATTTGCTTTTATTCAGTATCAAATTAATTTACAAGTCCTTATCCCTATTACAAATTCAATTGTTATCCAATTTTAAGGGTAAACACTATGCAAAAATACTGTAAATTCAATGAACTCGGATTAATTTTCTGTTTTTTTTATATTTCTTATTTTACATTGCTTCTGACTAATTTGAATATATTTTTGAACACAGATCGTTAACAATATGACACTATATTTCTCTATAAAATAAAATAATGATATTTTTTTTCCTGTTGATGTTGAGTTGCTAAGAAAGTGCAAGTGATTCGTATGTCATGATATTTACATAATTTTGTATTATTCATAATTGTCTTATCATGTTTAGGATTTATGGTAAAGCATTTAAAACTCAACTTTGCTTCTTAATTTCTTTAATTTTAAATTGCCATAACTTTTCGTATTTTTGTACTATTTTATGAGTTTATATTAATTACAAGAAAATCTGGCTCTCATCGTGCTTTCCTCTACATCTAAGTGCAAGTACGTTGTATCTGTTTCTATTTAGTCTTCTTTATTGTTCCAAGTACGCTGTGTCTTTCCTTTATGGCAGCGGAAGGTTCATTTACGTACATAAATATTTTAATTCTTAATTATTGAATTTTAAATTAATAATTTATATATATATTCAATAAATATTTTAAGATTAATATAGAATTATTTGAATGAAAGCATTTGAATTCGACCGAACCTGCATCCCTCGTTCTGGTTCCACCCCTGCATGTACATGGAATTTGTCCCAAATAAGAACCTAGGTTTCTAAATTTGTCAGTCCTTTTATACATCAACTTGCCAAACCATAATTTATAAAGGGAATCAGAAAGATTCAAAAAATTCTTGCAACGAAGAAGATGAACAATAAAAGAGGGACAAAGCGAATCAGTATTAGAAGACAAAGCGAATTAGTAGTAGAAGACAAAGTAGGTTAACACATGAAGACAAACGAGCCAAGGACGTAGTATTTATACTTTTCCAAAGGCTGTGGCACAAAGTACGAGGCGGGCGGCGTTGAGACTCGCGCATTTAATGCGATGGGAAAGTACTGGCTTCTACAGAAGAATGGATAATGATTGCCTACGTCAGCAATTGAGTGTGTCATTGCCCTGCCATCGTATACAGAAACCCTCTGGGCAAGGAATGTCGACGAACAAGCTTCTGCGACACGATACAAGCCAGCATCGGTTGTCCGGTTGATAAGCCTAAAGTTAAAAAGTTCATATCGTTTATTGTCCTTACTCTCCAATAAACGAGGGGACTATCTCTATTGGGTCGGATATAATCGAGTAAAGCCGGGTCAAATACCTCTGAATGAAGGCAGGTAGAAGGTAATACAAAGTTGGCTCTTCGAACCGGGATCATAAAGCCGGGTACATAGGACAGAGTTACCGAGGTAGGATGGTTAATCCGGTCGGTCGAGAAATGTTGCATGATTGAGGATCTACCCCGGCTCTCATATCTCGCCTTCCAACAGATGTTTCGTCTAATTTATCACTATGACCTTTGAACTGTCATTTAAGGATATTAAATGTATTAAATCCCATAATAAGTGGGGCTTCCCTTGTAATCAGTTCCCTGCCTTTGTTGTAACCTTTGCACTTACTCATATAGGAGGAATATTGAGACTTTCACACTAACCCATGTAAAGAGGATCTGTTTATAAGCAAGGGACAGATCCTTTGCAAGGCAAGTTTGAAAAGGCACTGAATAAATCTTCTTCTGATAAAACAAAGCACTTTGCTTGATTATTGCTGAACAGAATTAAGCTCTTGTCTATTATTATTTCATTGCATACGGTTTATCGTCAAATCACGGTTTGATCGTTCTATCTCTCCATTGGATTCTAAATACTCAGGATTTGCTTTTATTCAGTATCAAATTAATTTACAAGTCCTTATCCCTATTACAAATTCAATTGTTATCCAATTTTAAGGGTAAACACTATGCAAAAATACTGTAAATTCAATGAACTCGGATTAATTTTCTGTTTTTTTTATATTTCTTATTTTACATTGCTTCTGACTAATTTGAATATATTTTTGAACACAGATCGTTAACAATATGACACTATATTTCTCTATAAAATAAAATAATGATATTTTTTTTCCTGTTGATGTTGAGTTGCTAAGAAAGTGCAAGTGATTCGTATGTCATGATATTTACATAATTTTGTATTATTCATAATTGTCTTATCATGTTTAGGATTTATGGTAAAGCATTTAAAACTCAACTTTGCTTCTTAATTTCTTTAATTTTAAATTGCCATAACTTTTCGTATTTTTGTACTATTTTATGAGTTTATATTAATTACAAGAAAATCTGGCTCTCATCGTGCTTTCCTCTACATCTAAGTGCAAGTACGTTGTATCTGTTTCTATTTAGTCTTCTTTATTGTTCCAAGTACGCTGTGTCTTTCCTTTATGGCAGCGGAAGGTTCATTTACGTACATAAATATTTTAATTCTTAATTATTGAATTTTAAATTAATAATTTATATATATATTCAATAAATATTTTAAGATTAATATAGAATTATTTGAATGAAAGCATTTGAATTCGACCGAACCTGCATCCCTCGTTCTGGTTCCACCCCTGCATGTACATGGAATTTGTCCCAAATAAGAACCTAGGTTTCTAAATTTGTCAGTCCTTTTATACATCAACTTGCCAAACCATAATTTATAAAGGGAAAAATTCAAGTTTTAGTTCTTAAAAAATTGACAAGTTCTTTTTCGATCCTTGTAGTATCTGATTACATAAGGATATTTAGCCTTCAGTTAATTGATAAGTGTGCTTTTGATTTTTATGATTACGAGTTTTCACAAAAATAATGAATTATTAAATATTAAACTATTTCATTACCATGTGTTATGTTAATTTGTACTATTAAGGGTAAAATAGTTCTAAAAATAATCGAGTATAACATATTTTCTCTATGTACATACAATGGATCAAAAACACATATATTAACTAATTCAAGGTTATATATGCTAAATGACACATCATAAGAACTAAAATCAAATTTATCAATAACTAATAATGGATCAGAAGCGCAATTATCCTACTTATAAACAACCAAAGAAAGAATGCAATCCTCTACCACTCCTACACGACCCTAGAAAAAATATATTCTCACATACTCGCACAATGTCAATACCAAATCAATAAAATTCACATTTATTTTCAAATAATATTTATTATACAATCATGATAAATAATATGCGTCCTCACATCTATTATCACCTTATCTACTTAATAAGGCCTTTCCTGCGAAGCTTAGGTGGAAGGCGGAGAAGACCTCCTTCTGGGGTCTCACGATTATGAAATCTCACCCTCGGGATCGTGATGGCGTCTAACATTTCACTTGTTAGGCAAGTCAATATTAAAATAATTTATCTTTTTTTTAATAGTTCAAATTAAATAATAATAATAATAATGTAGTGACCCAATCGGTCGTTTTATGCTCTAGCACGTCGTTCGGCGGTTTGAAGCAATTTAACAACTTGAATCACAAGAATCTCTACGATTGACGAATATGGAGCAGAACCTGAAAGGAAGTCTCGTGCCAAATTGGGAATTCACTATAATTAATATTAAGCAGTAAGACAAAGTCAAGTAAATGACAATTAAAGGGCGAAAGTAAGTAAATTAAGGCAAGTAACAGTCAATCATGGAAGTATGGGAGAATCTAATATTTTTAAGAGTAGAATAACAATTGACAAGTAGCAAGTAAAGGCAGGGGGAGCATTTAAAGCAGGTAACAGTTAAGACATGGAATGAAACAATTAATGAAATACGTAACGCGGGAAAATAAGTATTTTGACGACGTATATACACTCGTCACCTCGCATATACGCCGCTACACATGAATTTCATATAGCACATAACTCAAGGGTTCCTATTTCTCTCAAATCAAGGTTAAACCCAACACTTATCTCGCTCCGCAATCCATTCAAAACTCAATCACTTCCTTGCCTTTCGAACAAGCCTCCAAACCAACAAAATTTAGCAAATTATTAACCAAATAATTCAAATTAAGCTTTAGAACTACTCACGATTGAAAGAGGTTCAATTTAATTCATTATTGAAAAGTCAACAAAGTCAACCTCTCGGGCCCGCTTGGTCAAAACCCGAGGTTCGGACCAAAACCCGATCACCCATTCACCACCGATCTCGGTTATGCAATTTGTTTCGACCCGACCTCAATTCGAGGTCCAAATTCCAATTTTACAAAAATCTCTAGTTCTACCCAAGTTCCCAATTTCTACCATGAAAATCCTAGATTTAAGGTTGAAATCTTATGAAATGTAGTGGGTAACTGAAAGAAATTAGGTTAGAGTCACTTACCAACTTGAGGAAGAAAAGCTCTTGGAAAAATCGCATATAGGGTGTTTAGGTTGAAAATTTGAGAAAATGAGCTAAAATCCCGTTTATCTCAGCTTTTGACCAAGCGCAGATGTCGTAATTGCGGTCTGGCGTTCGCAATTGCGAACTCCGCCAATGCAAAGATGCTCCGTCTTTGCTATCATCACATTTGCGATGATTTGTTCGCAAATGCGAACATTGGCCCTCCGCAAATGCAACCTTTTGATCGCAAATGTGATCCCTTACTGACCCAATCATTCTTTGCAAATGCGAGGAAGTGGTTCGCAATTGCGAACCTGACAGGGATTTGAAAGTTTGCAAATGCGAACATTGACCTCGCAATTGCGAGATCAGAGACTGCACCAGAACCAGATTTTCACCAGCTATTTTTCTTAAGTCCAAACCACTCTGAAGCCAATCCAGAACTCACCCGAACTCCCGATGCTTCAAACCTATGATAATACTTGACACCTTCAGAATTGGAGTCACCAGGGAAGCTCCTGTGGAGGGACTAAAAAGAAAAGGAAAAAAGACATAATATTTCTTAATTTTGAAATCTTGGATCTTTCATATACCGATTATGCCTTCCGTTTCTAACATTTGGTTCCCTTGCAGAGAAGTAACATTTAGTGTTTCCTTTTTAAGGAGAAAAGGTTCTCCGAAAAATATATGATTTTTCACATCAGAAGACAAAAAAGTTCTCTAAAAATAGCTAATTATCACTCTTGAAAAGACAAAAGCTCCAGGATTAATAAAATATAGGAATCTTGTTTCTTACGTTTAAAGCCTTTGATTCCCGGCCAAGAAAAAAAAAAGGGGGGGATTTTAAATCATAATTTTCTGGTATACATTATATAATGAGTTTAATCAAGGGATGGCTCAAGAAAAAGAAAATCAGAGGGAAAAAACAATGGACGTCTATTGCATATATTAAAATTATTCTCCTCATAAAACAATACATATATAATAGACTAATTGGTATACCTTGTTACCTAATTTATTTAACTATTTCTATTGCTTACGAAAAAATAAATAAGTAAGAAATCTATTTATTATGGCATTATCTTGTGGGGCATGTTTTGGAGAGCAGGTGTTTGGTTTCATCATCCACAAAAGGTGTAGACAAAATCAAAATGAGACCCCATAGATCTTGCAATAAAACCTTTTTGTTTCTAGTATGAGATTGAGGTCCAAAGGGTCAAAAAGTTGGGGTCATTGTAGCACTTTTCTAATTTCCTTTTTGCCTTAAAATAAATATACTAATGTTAATTGTTTAACTAAAAGATCTTCTGTTTTATCTAAAGTTTAGGCACTATTAGGTAGGTGGGTGTTGGAAATGCCCTGCTTAATGCTGCAAATTACATGCATGCTATTTAAAGATTACTACCGACATTTTAAAACCCTAGTTCAAGAAAATTTAAGTAATACTAATAAAGCAAATGGTAATTCATTAGCACAACTAATAAATTGCATTTTAGATGTGTAAGGTTTAATTTTTCAGTCGAATATATTTTTGCTCTACGTCGATCTTGCATTTATCAAGTGTATATTGTTTGATTGTCAAAGCTAGTAGACTAATTTGCTGGCCCAAGGAAAAAAATAATTCTAATTTTGACGCCTTAGCAAACAGGTTTTAGTTTATCAATTAGAAAAATTGGAAGTCAATCCTTTTAAACTGGAGCAACAAGATTCAAACAATTTTGTTTTGAATACTTCATTTTGTTTAAAGCAAAAATTATGGTTCCTTCATTGAACATAAGAAAACTTACCCTAACAACTAAGAGGAGAGTTTATGACTTTTTTAAAATGGTATACAACTTGGGTTTAATATTTTATAAAAACATATTGAAACTGCATTTCATTTTACTAAAAATACAAAGAGCTAGATATATTTAGTTATGTCTAACTTTAAATGATGATTCCTAGTGACACAGTGGGGTGGGTCTGGTCAATACTTGGAGTAGAATTGTGGAAAGTTGGTGGGAATATTTTATACCAAAAGGTAAAAGCCATTATTGCCTACTGTCGTGAAATGGATTCCTTGTAGCAAGTGCCAAATTGTAAAGTGGATGCTAATGTTAAAAATGCTATATGTGGAGTTTTTGCCAAGATGGAGGCTTTTTTGTACTTGTTTTAAATTTGTTTTTATCTCTGCATTATTTTTCTTGCTTATAAGAGTCTAAGATGGAAGCAAGTTTGCAAGAAAATTTTAGGAAAGAATACGAAATTTCTCCAATTTGTAATCAAAGGAGGATTTAAGATTTAAATTTAATATGTTTAACTTTTAATAATTTTAGCATTGAATTCATTATATTTTAGAGTTATAAGTTCTACTGTTTATTGTAACTATAGTAAACTCTTATACATAATTTTATGCTTTGCGTCGAAAGCAGTGGATTCATATAAACCTGATAATATCATAACCTGTACTTTACTGAAAGAATAACTTTATAAAAATTAATAAATGGCCGACTTTTATAAATTGTACTTTACTAGCTAATAATTCTTCTTTAAGAGAATTGTACCTTATATAATTAACTATTTAAAACTATCACACAAAGTCTCATAGTTGTCAGCTGTGAAAATTCGTTTTTATGACATTTCAGATAAATAAGTGTTTGTGTAATTTTAATATGGATTTACCTAAACATGAATGCAACTACAGGGAGATTATTATCTACGTTCCACTATAGTTTCTTACTCTCTTTTTAATCATATTTTGGTAAATAAATTCCTATGAGTTGTACTCCCAGAAAAATCCAACTCATGTATTAATACTAGTGTTAATTGGTGACAGGTTATAGTAATTTAAGGAGATTTGAGTCTAAAAAGGCTTTCGGATGGTATCTAAACCGTAGCGTCTACTACCTTTTTCCATTGCTAAGACAACAAATAAAGAAAAGATCCAGTCATTTTCAGTTTAATTATATTTGACTTTTTATTGCATTACTCAATTACAGTTTAGCAGACAAACTTAGATGACTCACTCGCAAACAAGCTGCGAAATCTAGTTGATATATTTTATTGATTTAAAAGACGATGAACAATGTAAACCTTTTACCCATTTCCCTTTGGAGTTGAAAAATATATTATTCTTTACTTTCACTCTTTTACTCCTGTGAACTAAGATGGCAAAGAGGAACGATGACGTCATATGTTTGATTGTGAACTATGGTCATAACGTTTTTCAAGTTTAAATTTAAAAACGTCTTTAATATATTACAAGGGTTTAAGTTATATATACTCATAGGTAATAACTTTTTTTACAAAATTAGTGTAATCAAACATATTATAACAGGTTAAGTACCATTTATTTTAAGCGACTAATCAATTCTATTAAAGAGAATAAGTTGTAATTGCCTTTTAAGTAATCTGATTGTACAAATAACTTTTGCACCGTCCATGCATACAACTTAACCTCTTATTTGTAAGTATTTTCAAATTTAATGGGAATATTTTCTGTAGGGTTTAAGTTATCCACTAACAATGTAAAGCTTTTTACACGATTAACGTAATTTAGCGTATCATAACATATTAACTACTATTTCTATTAGGTTATCAACAATATATTTATCATATAAAAATTTATCTATAAATACCTTATAAGCGGTGAATAAACTTAAACTCTTTTCAGTATTTGGTCGTAATAAATTGATGAAAATAGGTAAATATCCTAGGGAATGATTGAAATCACTGATAGACATTTTTTACTCATAGGTATCTTAAATCTTAGCTTGCTCAATATCATCGGTTTCAATCAGCATGTAAATATTTTTCAACTTTTTATAATAACAATCGTCATCAAAGCACAACACACCTCTTCTATGATACAATCTACCATTAGTATAAGTTACCTAGTTTTTATCCTACCAACCCCTAGGAGTTTTTTCGTTGCCGGTTAAAGTTATGCAGGTATTAGTTATATAAGTATTAGTTATGTAGGTATTAATTATGCAGGAATTAATTATGTAGGAATAAGTAATGCAGGGATTAGTTATGCATGTACTAGTGATGTTTGAATTGGATACGCAGGAATTATTTTTTTGAATGTTTGATTTGTTGTATTAGATATTGATATACATTATATAAATTTTAATGTAAAATGCTTGGTTATACCCTTGGCCTTCTTTAACATTGTTTCTTTTTTTCTTTTTGCATCTATTAGGCAACAATTTAATTTAGGAGCTTTGGGTGTTACTTTCACTTCTTCGTCATACTATGGATATTTGATTTTCACTCCTCACGAGTTTGATATTCCTATTGTCTAGTGACTTCTCCAATTCCCTTTGTTATTCTTTAAAAAATGAGGCAAAACAAGGTATATCGTTGGGAATGAAAGCAGTGTAATTAAAGTCGTATAATGCAATTTACACTATCAAAAGCCATATGAGCAATAATTTAGACAAGACTAGTACTCTATTATTTACATTCGCAACTTACACAATTCATATCGTTAAATTAATAAAATTGGGCACGTAGTAGAGTGACAACATCAAAGTGAACCAACTCAGACTGATATTATATTTGAATAATGCACGTGAAATTCAAAAAAAATGGCCATGCTAATTGTAGTGTATATAATTCTTTCTTGCGTTTTGGTTGAATTTTTGCTATATTATTACACTTTATTTAGTAATTCAAAAATATCATAGCACAAGATTTTTATTTATAGAGAAAACGACATAGAAAAGTTTGCTGGAGGAAATGGCAATGATTTGTGGTAAATTGATAGGGGTAAATTTGTCATTTTAGTATTTTATCCATGTACTACTAATACATGATTAGTTATTTCATCTTCTCACCGCATAAAATAATACACAGATTGACTCATAACTTATACATGTATTATTTATGTAGAATTGCAAAATGCCAACCAAACATAGTACTCCATTAGTTATACTGAATTTTGTACAAAATAACTAATAGCTACCAAATATGGTATGAGTTATGTTACCCCAATACATGAATAATTTGTCTCCTAACCGACTACCAAATGACCCCTTAATATATAGCGTACAAAATAATTTTCTAAAGAAAGTATTTGTTTCAAAATTATTTTTTATAAAAAGCAAACATAATATATCGTACCAAAACGTACCTAACATAATCAGTGTCATGAAAAAATGAAACAAGAAATTGAAGCCGTGGCACATTTGCTACGACAAAATTGGCCATAATTTGATACCGAGGAGTACGAATACTAATTAGGCGTTGCAAATAAAGCAGACCAACGACTTTCGTTGCTAGTTGATCTAACGGGAAAATATAAACGGTCATCCTAATATGTATAGTCAAATTTTTCTATAACAGTTTCGTTTGTTGCGAATATTTTTTGATATTATAGCAAAATATTATTATAGAGAATATATATTATAACTTAACATGAAAATTGATTTCAAAAAATCTTGACTTTTATAGTAAAGTGTTGTTATATAGGGATGTTATTATAAAGAGGTCTGACTGTATGTACTTTTGTATACTTTTGGAGTATTGCAATTTAACTTTTGAATATCAACTGGTGTATATCAGTAAAGTTTATACAATGTAAATTATATACTTCGAAAGTAGACAAAATATAGTATAAATTTTAAGTGGCAAAATTTGTGAATAAGCACCGGTCGGTAATATTTTAAGTTGGTTGGATAATCATGAAAGAATACATAAGAGTTAATCATAAAGCATACTCATAAAGAAGGCAAGTTTTACCAAACAATATGTAGGAATAATATGAGTTTATTAGAATATAACCCAAAACAAAAATTCAAAGAGGCCTAATTTTGAGAAGGTCCAATTAGTCGACGTTATTTATGAAAAAATGGGTGGAATGACCACTTTTTAGGGCTGCTATGAGTTTTTAGCAACTGTTTGGAATGTATTGGAATAATGGCCACTTCTCCTTTATAATAAGCTGGAGAGGACTATTCTACCTTTTTACATCATATGTTGAGTTTACATTAATTTATACATTCCGATATCTGGAAAAAATGTCATTTATGAAGTGTGTCCAGCTTTTTGTACAATATTCACTTTCCGATTTGACCAATTTGGTCCTCAAAAATAGTTTTGTTAAGAGTAAAACTAATTTCAGATTATAATAATTGATTGTAGTTAGATGGTATCAAGTAAAACCTTTACCCATTACAGCAATATTTGGCCTGCAAATGATAAAAATAATGTTGTAAATTATGTGAGAATACATTATTGTTCAGTTAATATTAGACCACTAATATTTGAAGAAGTCAATCCAATTATGGATAGTAAAATATTTTTTCTCTATCTTCTATCCTTGAGTTATTAATTTTAAAATCATAAACTCCATAACTTCATCGTTAAGTTCTGAATTAATGAACTATAAACTCCATGAATCTATCACTGGATTCTTAATATATTGTAGTAACCACGAACTCCATGATTCCATTAATGAGTTCTCAATTATATAATTTTAGTTGATAGTATTGACCAAGAACAAGAAGGAAATAAAAATAACTTATCGAACAAATATTATCTCGTGGCAAGTTATTGTCTTGAAAGTGATCCGGCCCGACTAGGGTGCAAATTGTTAAGACCGGGCGCTCCCAAAGTTCTACGGCACCTCCAAACTGGTGTGGCCATGGCAAAGCAAAAACAATGGGTTGCAAAAGGATAGCAAGGGTTGGAAAAACTAAGGCAAGCTAAGGCAGGGCGTGGCAAGGCAGATGGGCGCCGGCAAGGCAGTGTCATGGGCAAGCTGGGCATGCGGCATTGGCAAACATGCACGCAAGGCAAACTGCATATTAGCAAGGCGCGAAGGCATGACAAATCTGGGCTTGATGGCTCCAAAATTTGAAGGCTGCGCCCATGTGCCACGCACATGCAGGGCAATTGGCCAGTTTCCTGTTTTTCAGCATAAGTGGCTATGTGGGGCTGTAGACAGTTGTCTGGTTTGAACTTCGAAATTTGAATTCCTTTGCAGTTGGGGATGTCAACTGGTAGGATAGGTAAGTCTGAGAGCCAAAAACGTTTGCCTATATATTCTTAGTTTAGGAAGACTTGTCAAGGCAAAGTTAGCTGTCTTTGGCTTCTTTTTGTAAGGATTTGTATGTGTTTCATTATAGCACGAATTTAATACAAAGTTGGGAAGTCATTCTTGTAAACTGTGCCTTGTGTGATTTCTATTGTCTTTTATATTCTAATTATCAAACCAAAACATGAGGGAAAAAGGAAGAAAGTCATTGTTATGTGACGTCGTGCAGTGTCAAAACAAAAAAAATTGACCCTGTAACAACTGGTATCAGAGCAACGTCGGCAAGATCTTGAAATTATCATGGCTAGAAATGTAGAACTTCGTGAAAGACTTCAGAAGTTAGAGGCGCTGGTTGGCATAACTGATGACGCAGTATATCTGGTAGATATTCTGACATAGATCCATAGTGTTAACACAGAACTTCAATACGTTCGTGAGAGTGTTGATACCCAATTGATGGAATTGCAGGCTTTCCAGGAAACTACTGCGGAGCAGTTGGAAAAATTACAGAAGGAGAATGGGGATCTTAAAACGAAAATTCAAATCCTTCGACGAGCTGCTGCAAATGTGCCCCAAGGAAGCAAAGAACACACCAAAATTAAGATTCCAGAGCCAAAGGCATTTGATAGTGTGGGAGGCACCAAGGAACTGAAAAACTTCTTATGGGACTTGGAGCATTAATTCTCTACTTCTCACGTCCCCGAGAAGGACAAACTGACCATGGCGGTTTGTTATTTCAGAGGAAATGCAGTGTTGTGGTGGCGTACAAAAAATGCAGACGATGAAAGTGCTAGCAGACCTAAGGTTGATACTCGGGAGAAACGTCGTTACGTGCTAAGGGATAAGCTTTTTCCTAGCAACTCGTCTTGGGTTGCTAGGGATCACTTGAAGCGGTTGAGATAGACTGGTTCCATTCAGGACTATGTGAAAGATTTTTCATCCTTGTTACCGGACATTCAAAACATGTCGGATGAGGATAAACTACACTATTTCATTTCTGGAATGCAAGGGTGGGCACAAAATGAAATTCGTAGGCAGAAAGTTAAAGATCTGCCTAGTGCAATTGCGGCAGCAAATGCATTGGTGGATTTTCACTCAACGGGTCTAACTTCTGATCATGCCTCTTCTTCTAAGTCAAAGAAAAAAGAGAAGAGTAAGGATTGGAAGAAGGATAATTGGAAGCAAGACGGAAATGACAAAGGCAAAGGCAATATGGATGCTTCTTCGTAAAAAACAAACATGCCAACAGGTGGTGAAAATGTTTGCTGGACATGTCAAAAACCTAGACATCATGCACGAAACTGTCCAAAATAGAGAAAGATAAATGCTTTTCTTGCTGAAGAAGAGAAACAAGGAAAGGGACAGGAAGTTGCTGCCTATGTGAATCCGTTGCGGCTGTTAAATACTTTAGCTTGTGTGACTGTGGTGGATGATGAAGAAACTGCTGCCAAGGAAGAAGTTGCATATGTGAATGCGATGGGGGATGATTTGGCTGATGCTTATTCCATATTAATGTATGTGGATCTGAAAATCGAAAATAAGAGTGTCGTGACAATGGTTGATACCGGAGCCACGCACACCTTTGTTGCCTCCAGAATTGTTCAAGAGTATGGGCTGCAAGTGACAAAGTGTTCGACGAAGATGAAGGCTGTGAACTCAAAGGCGCAACCTATTTATGGGGTGGCGCTAGATGTCCCGATGATATTAGGCCATTGGTCTGGAAAGTTCAACATGACTGTTATGCCATTGGATGACTTCAATGTGCTGTTGGGAATTGATTTTCTGAAGAAGAACAAAGTTGCTCCAATTTCTCATTTGGATGGACTTATGTTCATGGGGGAGACAAACCCCAGCTTTGTGAAAGGTATTCGGCCCTACGGGGATGAAAGAAAGAACGCTGGTATTGCTGCTTTGATTTCTGCCATTGTATTTGAGAAAGGCTTGAAGAGGGGTGAGGAGACTTACCTCGCGAGACTCGTTGAAGTCAAGCCAGATGTGCAGATTGAGGTCTTGAATTGTGTTGCAGATTTGATGAAGGAATTCAAAGATGTGATGCCTCCAGAATTGCCAAGGGAGTTACCATAGAGAAGGGAGATTGATCACAGGAGTTGAACTTATTCCTGGATCACTGTCGCCTGCGCAGCCTCCTTACCGCATGTTGCCTGTGGAACTGACTGAACCAAGGAAGCAATTGTCTGAGTTGCTTGATGCTGGGTTGCTTCAACCATCGAAGGCTCCATACAGTGCTCATGTTTTGTTCCAAAAAAAGCAAGATGGTACACTGCGGATGTGTGTTGACTATAGGGCGCTGAACAAGGTGACTGTCACAAACAAGTATCCAGTCCCTTTGATTTAAGATCTGCTGGATAGGCTTTTGAAGGATAGTTATTTTACTAAGTTAGACCTAAGGTCAGGCTATTGGCAGGTTAGGATAGTCGAGGTCTGTAACTAGATCTGGTAGCTTTGAATTTCTTGTAATGTCGTTTGGGCTAACCAATGCTCCGGCAACTTTCTGTAATTTAATGAACAATGTTCTTTACGAGTATCCTGATGACTTTGTAGTTGTTTACTTAGTCGACATAGTCATCTATAGCCGGACCCTTGACGATCATTTGTCTTACTTAAAGAAAGTGTTGGAAAGACTTATAGCCTATAACCTCTATGTCAAGATGAAGAAGTGTGAATTGCAAGTCGCGAGATAAAGTTTCTAGGCCATTTGGTTAGTAAAAAACAAGTGTGGATGGACCCAAAGAAGGTGCAAGCAATAGTTGATTGGCAAGCACCAAGTGGGATAAAGGAAGTTAGATCATTTTTTGGCTTGGCAAATTATTACCGAAAGTTCATTGCATGCTATTTAAAGAGTGCTACTCCTTTGACGGATTTACTGAAAAAGAAATGTCAAATGGGTTTGGTCGGATTTGTGTGACAAGGCTTTCAATCCACTGAAGAAGGCCATTGCATTCGAACCAAGCTTGAAGTTGCCGGATTTTGATTTTCCATTTGAAGTACACATGGATGCTTCATATACTGTGGCGGTGTGCTGGTCCAGGAGGATCATCCGCTTGCATTTGAAATCAGAAAGCGGAACGCTACGGAGCATCGTTATTCTTCACATGAGAAAGAGATGGTTGCAGTAATTCATTACCTTCAAGTTTGGAGAGTCTACTTACTGGGAACAAAGTTCGTGGTGCAGACGGACAACGTGGCTAATACCTACTTCAAAACTCAATAGAAATTGAGTCCGAAGCAGGCCCGATGGCAAGAGTTCTTAGCTGAATATGACTTCGTTTGGGTGCACAAACCTGGAAAACAAAATCAGGTTGCCGATGCACTTAGTCGCAAAGAGGTATTTGCTGCAATTTATGCACTTACTCGAATTGAATCTGATTTTCTGGATACAATCAAGTTATGTGTTGTGAACTTGTCTGGTTTGTCATCTTGACAAGACTGAACGGAAGAAAGAAGCTGGTTACTACAACCTCTACCTATTCCAGAGTGTCCATGGGCTTCTATTTTATGGACTTTATCAGCGGGCTTCCAAAAGTTGATGGCAAAGCATCAATTGTGGTGGTGGTAGACAGATTCTCAAAGTATAGAATTTTTGTTGCTGCTCCAACCATTTGTTCTTCTGAAGTAGCTGCTGAATTATTCTACAAGCATGTTATGAAACACTTTGGGGTTCCAAGGGATATTGTGAGTAATCGGGGTGCGAGATTTATAGGCCGATTTTATATTGCTGCGTTCAATTTCTTGGGGCATGATTTGAAATTCTTGACTGCAAATCACCAACAAACCGATGGGCAGACCAAGCGTATCAATCATCTGCTTGAAAAGTACTTGAGGCATTATGTGACTGCCAATCAGAGGAATTGGGTTGAGTTACTAGATAGTGCACAATTTTGTTACAACTTGCACAGGTCTTCAACAACTGAAATGAGTCCTTTTGAGATAGTGTTGGGAAAACAGCCTGACACACCGCTGGAAGTTGCTCAGTTGAAATCAGGGGGCAAGTGTCATGCTGCCTATAGTTATGCGCGCGACAAGCATGAGTTGCTGGCTGAGGCGCGAGACAACCTGAGAAGAGCGGCTACAAGAATAAAATGGAATGCTGACAGAAATAGGCTGCCTTTGGAGTTCAATGTTGGTGACAAGGTGTTGCTGAAGCTTACTCCACATATTTTGAAGAAAATCAATAGCAAGATGCGTAATCATGGGATGATTCCAAAGTATGACGGCCCGTTTAAAGTTGTAAAGAAGGTGGGTGAAGTGGCCTACCGGCTGAATCTGCCAGAGTGTCTCAAAATTCACCCAACTTTTCATGTGAGTTTCTTGAAACGGTTCCATGAAGATGCTGGAGATCCAACAAGGGTGGTGCCAAAGCATACTCCTGCAGTAGAGCGCAAGCAATTTGAGGACACTATTGAGAAGATTTTGGATCACCGTATGCTAGGTCAAGGAAAAACAAACAGATGGACAGACTTCGTGGTTCAATGGACGGGAAAGCATGAGTGTGATGCAACTTGGGAGAAAGGACCGTCTCTATGGCAATTCCAGTGTAAGGCCCCGTAAAATCTTTCCAAGGGATTCAAGTTTTGTGGTGCTGAGGTAGGCTTATATGTTTGAGGATTGTATAAATTCTTCGCGGCTCGCAAGCTCGCAGCGGTACGGGCTTTTTGAGTTGAAGAATGCACTGAGGAGTCAATGGAAATTTTTGGTAGAAGAAGGCAATTCTACGGTTTGTTTCGCGATAGCAGAACTGGTTTGTGGGCCGTATATCCATTGCATAGTTGAGTAGAGAGTGCTTGAATTTTGAAAGTTGTTTTGCGCACATTCTACGGTCGCATAATTCATTCTGTGGCCGTATAAGTGGTTTGTGGACCGTAGAACAGTCGCAGACCTGACCAGTCTAGCCCACATTTTTTAGGACCATTTCGCGGTCCAGTTTGCAAACCAAACGTGATCTGCGGTGCTTTCTGCAACCGCAAAGTTGAGATCAAAGGGTCCATTTGCTGATTTTTATAAACCGACTCCATTTTGTTAAATAGCCTTTGGGGCTTATTTTTGGGCGATTATCTGATGATTTTAGAGAGATGTAAGAGCATTTTAGAGAGAGAAGGAGGAAACCTAACATTCTAATCATCCAATCTTGCTCAAGCCTTGAAATTCAACAAGAAACCTCACAAGTTCTTCATCTAAGAGGTAAGGTTCCATACCATAGTTTTTAATTTCGAATTTGGGTAGAAGATGGCTGATTGAGAGTATGATTCCTGGGTGTAAGAGTATTATTTATACATTTATGTACCAATATGATTTGTGGGAAGATTGTTGAGCTCAAATAAGTAAAGATTGGGTAGTGGAATAAAGGGAATCTTGTAGAAGAACCTTGTAGTCAAATTTGCACACCTAGTGTTTGATGAAATGCTCAAATGAGTTGAGACCATGAATATCTTCCTAATTTGTGTTCAATTTTGTTATGTCTCAAAATAGATTGGGATTGTTAGGATTTTCGAAACGTTGTAGTAACTTAAGGAAAGCTCAAATAAGGTATGTTGGCTAAATTCCCCTTTTAGAATTGGACCCCCACAATGGCCTTGTAAGTACCCTTTGCTCATTATAAATTGATTATTCCGAATAAGCCTTGTGTCAAAAGATATATACATTCAGTTTGTATTCCAAACGTTCTTGTAAGTTGAGTTACTATTTGAGAAGGTGATTAAGCATGGGCTGTGTGTTAATATGTTATAATTTAAAAATGTGATTCTAATGAAATTTAGCATGTCAAATTGTGAAATCACATGTGCCAAAGACCCTTAATTTGGTTAGTTGCTCAAATGTGTATTTAAAGTCTTGAGTAGAAATGCCTTGTTGTTGATAATCTATAAGGATGCTTGAAAGTGAAATAAGTGGGTTGGAGATATAAAGTGTGGCCAACGTGCCAAGAATGTAAGTTATACTTGTGGTCAGCGGTGCCGAGGAAATGAAATGATGTGAGAAAGGTTATGAAATAGGCCTTGATTCAATTGTTCCAAACTTACTTCGAAAATAGATTTGCCTAAAAGCTTATGTACCCAAGTTATGCCCGAATGTGACTATTTTAACTAATGCTATGCTTTGTAAGTATTTCTAATGAGTTTTGAGCTCTTATATCTTCATGAGTTGAAATTGTATGTTGCCAGTTTTGAGGAAAAGTATTTGAAGAACAAATGATGTATTACACATTTATGATTCTTACCTTGTGCTTTGATTTCCATTCATTTTACTATATTTCTTGGAAAGAAATCTATTGTGTTTAAAGTCTTCGTTACTAATAAATCTAAAGTTGTGATTTCCGGAATATTCTATTTCTTGATATTTATGATGATGATCCCTGAAAGTAAAAGAATGAAAATGTGGAATATGAAATATGGCCAACGTGCCATGAATGAAGAATCATAAGTATGGCCAAGAGAGCCAAGGAAATAATGATGTTGTGAATGGTTGGAAGTACTAATGAAGGTATTTATAGTGTGAAAGACAATGAGGTGAATATAACATATGTCTGTACTTTTGTTTCCCTTGTATGCAAAACAAAGAAATATTTTTGGGAGTATCATTAGCAAATCGAGGAAGGGTGGGCCGTAAGGCCCACGCCCGAAACTACACTTGCTGGTGTAGGAGTGGATTGTGATTATTCCCCTTATTTGGGATGAGATTAAAATATTGATGTGATTGTGATTATTCCCCTTAATTGGGATGAGATTATTGATAGCCATGGATTTAATGTTGACTCACACGGCATATGTGGGGAGATGACCTAGCCGGTCGGGTGGTGATTGGACACCATGTATCGCACATGGTGGCACTACTCTTGGTAACACCTTTCTTTCGAACCACATACCAAACCACATTGTTCATGGGGAGATGGCGTAGCCAATTGAGCGTGATCGGACTCCGTGCTAAAAATACGATGGTATATCGGTGCTAATGATCTCCTAACCAAAAATATATATTATTTTTGTATTTTAAAAATTGGCATGTTTTAACTGGGTATTTGGATATTGTTGATTGTGACTTGCTGTTTATATGGTCTTCCTTTTCTTATATTGGCATTCTATTTTGAAAGTGGACATTTAGCTTTACATACTAGTACTGTTCCATATGTACAACGTCCCTTTTCTCGGGGGCGTTGCATCTTCAATGGAAGCAGATGGTTCATCGGCAGGTGGTTTTGATACTCGTTAGCCGTTACTCTCTATTCAATAGATTTTGGTGAGCCCTACTATGTTCCGAGCTTCATGCTATTTGATGTTGTACTTTATATTTTGAGGTAAAGCCGGGGCCTTGTCGCTGGCACTTTCATACTACTCTTCTGTTGTACTTAGAGGCTCCGTAGACAGGTTGTAGATGGTGTCTGATGTTGGGAATTAAACTAGTAAGTGTTGGTATTTGGCAACATGTTTTTCATCATATCTATAAACTCGTAATATTTTGGAAATAAAAAAAATGAATATCCTTTAGTAATGGAAAAGATTGTGGAGCACTTGACTAGCCTCATGTCTATCACTTTCACTAGTTCTTATATTGTTAATGGGCAAGGTTGGGTAGATGGCATCTATCAGGTTTTCTTAACTGGGATATCTCGGTTGAGCGCCGATCGCGCTCCCCAAGGTCGGGGTGTGACATCCAGGATCAAATCAAGGCGTATTTGAATTCTGCCTCGTCGAGGGTGACAAGCTCATCTGGTGGAGGAAGTTTGTTAGCCCCTCGGCTTGATTGATCGAACAAGGCATGGGCGTGACGAGGGATTTACATGATGGACCTCGGCACGACCCTATGATGATTGTGGCATCATGTTAACAAAGCTGTCCGACATGGGTAGGTGTTGATGGGCATGGACTGTGGCACGACGGCATGTGTCTTAGGTGCTAAGGCATGACAAGACCATGGAATTGGCACGTCCATGGCAAGTCAAAGACAACGGGAAGCAAAAGCATAGCAAGGCTGGAAAAACTAAGGCAAGCTAAGGCAGGGCGTGACAAGGCAGATGGGCGCGGGCAAGGCAGTGTCATGGAAAAGATGGGCATGCGGCATTGGCAAACATGCGCGCAAGGAATCTGAACATTAGCATGGCACAAAGGCATGATAAGGCTGGGCTTGTTGGCGCCAAAATTTGAAGGCTGCGCCCATGTGCCACGCACATGCAGGGCAGTTGGCCAGTTGGGCAGTTTCCTCTTTTTCAGCATAAGTGGCTATGTGAGGCTGTAGGCAGTTATCTGGTTTGAATTTCGAAATTTGAATTCCTTTGCAGTTGGGGATGTCAACTGCTAGGATAGGATAAGGCTGAGAGCCAAAAATGTTTGCCTATATATTCTTAGTCTAGGCAGACTTGTCAAGGTAGAGTTGGCTGTCTTTGGCTTCTTTTTGTAAAGCTTTTGTATGTGTTTCTTTGTAGCACGACTTTAATACAAAGTTGGGAAGTGATTCCTATAAATTGCGCCTTGTGTGATTTCTGTTGCCTTTATATTCTAAGTATCAAAACAAAAAATATGGCAAAAAGGAAGAGGGTTGAGTCATTATTGTGTGGCTGCCGCGCAGTATCAAAACGAAAAAAAATTGACCCTGTAATAGTAGGGGTTATAAAAAAAAAAAGTTGTTATAGAATTCAAGTACGAGTTAAAAGAATTCAAATAGCAGTTACAACTAATTAAAGCATAATTGTTGCAAAGATATAAATCAAATGTTACATAATTCAATTTAAAGAGAATGAACTTGGACATATTTTGGTAAGCATGTATTTAGACACTTTTATGGTAAGCTCAAAAATGAAGAAATACTTTTTTAGCAAAACCAGTTTTGGATTAGGCCTCACGTATATCAAGCGCGCGCGAGAGGGGGAAAATCGACCTGTTTTGCCTTCATGATTAATTTCTCATGTGCGGTGAGACCACTCCCTTTTACTAGCTCTTTACAAGCCCAAAAGCGAAGAAAGAAACTTTCTACAACCAATGAGGAATGCTTTACCTTTTACAAAAGACAAAGAAGTAGAGAAGAAAAAGGTACCACAAAAGAAAAGTGAAAAACACTACAAAGGAATCTTTGGCCTTTGCATTACCAAGTATAAATAACACGAACAATACCCCACTAATGCAAAGATAAAAAATATAATAAGAACAATTCTGGGCAAAAGAAAGAACATGTACTTAAATATCAATATCTTTTGATTTGAATTGACACGTGGTGAAATGCGGCAACAATTAACATCCACAAAGTGAAGTACTCTTGAACTGAATGGACATGAGTTAAGACCCTCACAGCACATATTGTATCCATAATTTTACGCAAACTCCACGATACAACAAAGTGCTTTTATGGTCATACATACACCTTGGGTCTCACGAGTACTCTAGAAAATCATCCCTAGTCTTTCATCAAAGGCGACCATACCTTTATACTCACGTAGGTGATTCCATTAAATCTATCTACACATAGACTACCTTAAGGCTATGAAATTATTAAGATAAAAATAATCTCAACCTTATAAAGCACTATCATAGGGATAGAAAATGTAGTGCATATTGAGATCTCATATTCTTCGTTTGACCACAAATGAATATCCACCATACTTCCTTAATCCATGGGTTTTAGCCCCATCCCCTTGATGTTTCAAGGAAAACTCTCCTTGCCAAACCCTTGGTTAAAGGATTCATTAAATGTCTTTCAGACCTTATATATTCCAAGGAAATAATACCATATTTCAATAATTATTTTACTGCATTATGTTTAGTGCGGATATGTCTTCTTTTTCCATTGTACATACTATTTTTGGCAATTCTAGTTGCCGCCTGTGAATCACAATGCAGAGAAACTGGTGAAGTTTGTCTTTTCCACAAAGGCACGTCTACCAATAAGTTTCTCAGCCACTCCTCTTCTTGCCCTACCAATTCAAGAGAAATAAATTCAGACTCCATAGTAGATCGTGTTATACAAGTCTGTTTTGGATACTTCCATGAAATAGCACATGCATCCAAAGTAAACACATAGCCACTAGTAGGCTAACTTCATCATTGTTAGTAACCCAGTTTGCATCAGAAATTCTTCTAAAACAATAGAAAGTTCATTAAAATGCAAACACCAATCCATAGTCTCTCAAATACCCTATCAAACGATGAAGAGCATTCTAGTATTCACTATTGGGGCTGTGAGTATATCTACTCCATCTACTAATAATATAAGCAATATCAGGTCGTATATAATTCATGAGAAATATTACACAACCAATTATCTTAGCATATTCAGTTTGAGAAACACTAAATTCTTTATTCTTTCTCAAGTGTATGCTAGGATCATGAGGAGTTCTCCCAGGAGCTACATCAAAACAATAAAAAAATTTCAAGATGTTCTCAATATAATGAGACTGGGATAATGAAAAACCATTAGAAATTCTTTTGATTTTAATCCCTTAAATCACAATCGCTTCTCCGAGATCTTTCATTCAAATTTAGAAGACAAGAAATTCTTAGTCTCATTAACAACATTCATATTAGGGTCAAAGATTAACATGCCATCCACATACAGACATATAATCACACAATCTGATCCTATCATCTTAGAATAAACACAAGTATCAGATGCATTAACGTAACGACCCTACCGGCCGTTTTGAGCATTTATATTCTGTTAAGCTGTTTGAAGTCTTGAGTAGCTTCATATGATGTAATATGACTTGTGTGAATCGTCGGTTTTGGTTTTCAGGTAATTCAGAATATACTTGGAAAATGAATCTTATGTTAGAAGCTTTAAGTTCGAAGAGTTGACCAAGTTTGACTATTATGTATTTGAGCTCGGATCAGAGTATTGATGGTTCTGTTAGTTTCGGATAGTGATTTTGGACTTGTTGCATATGCCCAGATTTGCATTTGGATATTTATTGAAGGTTATGGCCTTAATTGGCAAAATTTAACAATTTAAAGATTTGGAAAGTTCATAGGTTTGACCAGGGGTTGACTTTGATGATACCGGATTTAGATTGTGACTTTGGAAATTTGACTTTTTTTATATAATTTGGGACTTGTATGCAAAATTTAAGGTCATTCCGAGTTGATTTGGCATGACTTGGCACGAGTTTTGGAACTTGGAAGTTCGAAAGTTTATTAAGTTTTATTTGAGGTGTGATTCATAATTGATGTTGTTATCTGTGATTTGAGGTCTCGAGTAGGTCTGTATTATGTTTTGGAACTTGTTGATATGTTCGGACGGGGTTCCGAGAGGCTCAGGCGAGTTTCGGATGTGGTTCGGTTCATTTTGCCTCAGGTTGCATTGCTGAAGAAGGGCTGGTGCTAGTGTATCCGCATCTACGGAAGTATGGTCGTAGAACCAAAAGGGGCTGTGTTTGGGAACATCGCAGATGCGAGGTATTGGGCCGCATCTGCGTTAGCGTAAAAACGACAGCTGGGGCGCAGGAGCGAGATGTTGCGCAGATGCGTGTTTTGTGTCGCACCTGCAATGTCGCAGAAGCGAATGGTTTTCTGGAGGTGCGAGTGGTCAACTTTCCAGTTGTTTCTGCAGAAGCGGACGTGATGTCTTAGAAGCAGCTTATTCTTCGCATTTGCGAAATGCCTGGGAAAAAGCTATACATTTGAGGACTTGTTCATTTTGTCACACTGGGAAATTTGGAGAGAATTTTTAGCAAATGGATTGGGGTAAGTATTTCCTACTCGGTTTTGATTCTATTTCATGATTCCATCTTTGATTTTTGGCATTTGATTAATGAATTTTAAAGAGAAATTGTGGGGGGGGGGGGGGTTTGTCTACACTTTCCTAAAGTGAATTTTTGAGTTTTGAACATCGATTTAGAGTCAGATTTGAGTGAAAGTAGTATGATTGGACTCGTAGTTAAATGGATTGTCAAATTTTATGAGTTTTGTCGAGTTTCGAGGTGCAAGCCCGGGTTTGACATTTTGGTTGACTTTGAATATTTGATAAAATATTCGACCTTTATCAATTGGGATAGTTTCCTTAGGCATTATTTGATGTTTTAAGTTGCTTTTAGCTAGTTTCGAGCCGTTCGGAGGTTGACCTGCGCGGGATAGCGTTCTAGAGTCTTGTTGGCTTTCTCGGTATTTGATTTGGCTTGTTTGAGGCAAGTAACATATCTAAACTTGTATTTGAGGGTAAATATCAGTTAGAAATATGATATTTGAGATGGGTTGAGGGTGACGCACGTGCTAGGTGACGGATGCTGGTGCATACCCCGAGGTATTCATGATCCGGGTGGTTTGTAGGCTATTATATGCCTTGTTTTGCTATCATGCTTCTTCGATTTCATGTTTTCTCCACCTACGTGACTACGTGAGATATCATTCATTTTAGAAGTCATGTCTAGGCCACTTGCTTATTTTTTGAGTCATAATAGGGCTATTCACGCCATGTTGAACTTATTTGCCTTAGCCGTAGTCATACTGTACAGTCATAATAGTTACATCTGCATGTTATATATATTTGTCTCTGAGCACTTTTAATATGCTATCTCACATGCTATTGGTGTCCTTGTACGACACAACTTTGGACGGTATTTGAGGCACATTGTGATATCCGTGTTATATAATTGTATTATATTTCTGTGAGATGTTTGCATATTGAGACTTGAGCAGATTGATGACTGATATGGGCCGTAGAGCTGTATTTATGTGGATACTTGGATCGGGTTACACACTGCAACGGTTATATTGATATTGAGGGGACGCGTATGCCAGGCCCTCACATTGGAAAAAGCTGTACTGATTTGTGTCTACGTTGGCACCATGTTCCACCAGCTGGTCTAGGTAATTACAATTAGTGCGTGGATAGGATCCGCCCCTCCGAAGTCTGACATGCTAGCAGTAGGCATAGAAACAGTATTTCATATATGTGCTTTGATGATGGGCAGTTATGCCAGGCACCCGTACAGTGCTAAGTGTGATTATTTTTATGGATCCACAGTTATGAAAGGAGCTTTGAGCCAAGCACCTGGAGTGTGCTAAGATTGTGTGTACTCAATGAGTTCATTGGGAAACTGAGTTTTCGACATGTTTATTTGACTGGTAGGCATAGAGATGTACCTTCCTCATGCTAGACAATGACATGATATTTGATTACTTGACATGTATACCTGACATGTATGCATAGAGATGCATTTTCCTCATGCTAGATGGTAATGTAACATCTATGATTTGACATATATATTTGACACATAGGCATAGAGATGTGTAGTCTTCATGCTAGAAGGTATATGATAATTGATGACTTGACATGTATATTCACATGTAGGCTTAGAGATGTGCTTTCCTCGTGCTATTTGGTTATGGAAATTCTTATTTGGTGTTGTGAATTGGGGATACCGTTCTTTTGATAAACTCATGTTTATTTGTTTCTCAGTGGTGAGATTTGGAGTTGACTGTTTTACTTGAAAAGCATGCCTACTGTCCCGTAACTGTGATCAAGCTGAGCATATATCTTCTGAGTCATATACCTTTACTGGCTTTACTACACTGTTATGAACTGTTATTGGCTATTTATGTTCGAATCTGACTATCTCCCGAGCTCGTCACTGATTTCAACCTAAGGTTAGGTTTGTTTCTTATTGAGTACATGGGGTCGGATGTACTCATACTACACTTCTGCACCTTGCATGTAGATCTTGGAGCTGATGTCTCTCTATGTGGCAGGAGATAGCATTGAAGATGTACCTGTATTCCTGTTATAGTTGCCACTTGTCCTTGGTAGCTTTAGAAATGTAAATCTGTTTCTGTATATTTGGAACAAATAATATATTTATTTCATGCCAGCTTTATAAATTCTAAGTCTTAGAAGCTCATGACTTGTATTACTAGTCCTTGGGTTGTTGTATAAAAGTTAAAGTTATTTCATCATTTATTTCTCAATAATCTCATTTGGATTGTGTTATTGTTAATTGTCTTACCTAGCGGGTTGGTTAGGTGCCATCATGACTAGTTGGATTTGGGTCATAACAAGTTGGTATCAGAGCTCCAGGTTCATAGGTTCTATGATTCATGAGCAAATCTCTAGTAGAGTCTTGCGGATCAGTATGATGATGTCCATACCTATCTACGAGAGGCTGCATGGCATTTAGGATAAACTTCTCATCTTTCTTTCCTTATCCTACGACATTGATTCAGCTTGAAGAGGATTTTTTTGAATTCCTTCCAGTCACTCGTATGCGTGTGTGAGAGCTTGGTATCAGCTGTGCATCGACGGCTTGTGATTCCATGAATGAGGTGCGAGATTTGTTTTCTGTGTTTTGGTGATGGGCCAGTCTGGAGAACTTGAGTCAAGGTCCAGACCACAACTTGGGCTAGGTGGTTCCAGTTGTGTGAGCATGTGCTTTTGGACTTATATGTCCGGTAGTGTCTCGACGAGTGGGATTGATGTATCAGTGAGTGGTTGGAAGTATATAGATGAGTATGATGTGACTGCGAGAGGTGTTCAGATGGCTTGGATGTGACAAGAAGAGTTTGCTTGGGATGTGAAAAAAAGGACTATTGGGTGCTGAATTTATGTCTTGATGTGTTGTATAGTTTTGAGTTGTAAGTGTGTTGAGGGATATTTCATGTTGTTTGTTTGTGAAATTAAGTAAATTCTTATGTCTTGTTAACGAGTTTTGACTTAGCAAGATTAAGCGATTTCATTATGGTTGCGACCGGAACAAGGCGTAGAGAAATGCCAGTATGAGGCTAAGCAGGCAGGTTGTCTCCTGCGGGGTGTTCTGAGGTTGTGTGATTCTTATAACGTTGGTATGAACAGCTCTGTCTACCAGTGAGTGATATGTGTGGCAATTTGAGTTTGGATCGCTTGAGGAAGTTGACTTGACGGTCACGGGGATGATTGTGAGCTTAGCCGATGATTTGAGGTATCTTTATGATTTGCGTTACGTGAGCTTATGACGGATTTTGTTGAATTATAGTGTGGGATTATGGAAGTAATGGAGCAAGGGTATTGCGGGTTATCAGATATTTTGATCTATGGCTTTGAGCCATGTGGGGGAGCCTGCTATCGACGGTCAGATTGCATAGTTATGTGTTGTATTGGTTTCGGTCCAAGGCATGATAGTGGATCAGTTATGACTTGAAGAGTTTGATTTTGAGGATGACTTGAGTAAGGAAAATTTTAGATGCATGATGTATTGTACTTTATGGGGATACCGAGAATCTTGGAATGATTTGAGTTGCTATTCATGGTGGAGGTAGTGTGCATGGAGAAGGGATTTACTCATTTGCTTAGAAGTGTGGGTTACTTCTTGAGGTGATTGTGTGCTAATGGAGCACAGGTCTTTTGGCTCGTTTTGGCGGTGCATTTGAGATTTGAATAGGCTGGAAGACTCCTGAGAAGGTTCTATTGGGTTCAGGATTCATATGTGGTATTTGAGGAAATTTCGGGATTTGTAAATGGCTACAACTGAGATTCGCATTGAAAGGTGTCGAGACTTGCGAAATATCTGTATCATTAGAGGTTCTATGTTTCAGTATCAAAGAGGTTAAGGAAACAATTTCAAGTACACTAGGTCTCATCAGAGTGGTCCATTTCAGTTGCGGTACTGTTGGGGTGGTTAAGAGGGAATACATCGGCTTATGGGCCTTAGGGCGATGTGGTTTTAATTATAGGATCTCTTGTGGTGAGTGTTGGGTTAAGGGTCGTTGAATGATGGCAAGGAGGAGTATTAACTTGAAGGCAATTCAGAAGAAACTCAGAGAAATCGGTCACTGGGTAATGGTTTAGATTAGCATGGTAATAGGAAGGATCGGTTCTTTTAGTTCTCTTGGTATGGAGTGGTTTTATCGGTGTTTTGTGGCAATGTTCTTGGGTTTGGAGACCTGTGTGATTTTGGTTGAGTTAGAGAGATTTAGTTCTGATGGCTTGGTTATGTGAAAATGGGCTTCGAAGAGTTCTCGATGATTTCTGTCACAGCTTGAGATGGATATTTTCTACAGGCATGGGGAGTTTGTTGCGCGTTGTGATTTCTCCTGGATGAGATCAAGAGGAAGATTTCCGGTTGATTGAGTGTGCATTCTACTTGTGACTCAGATTTGATAATGGGATTCTCGTGTTTTCATATGATGGCATGATAGGTGCGGTGTGACGTGTGGAATTAATAATTTTACGTATAAGGTTATGGTTCAGTTTTGAATGGAAAATCATGAGTTCCAGAAAGTATGGACGTTTTATAATGTTTAGAAGAATGCAGGCACTATCTGGTATCACCTGAGAAGAGTGGGCATTTCAAAAGGCGCCTTGCATTTTGACTTATGGATGCTTCATTGGTATTGTGGTACTCGCATGGATGGTCAACTGCTGATGTTCAAATTTTGCTCTGTGATGAAGGAATTATGGAAGTATTCCTCGTGAGATGATTGGGTATGAGAGAGGATTTAGTCATTTGAGTGGTAGAGTTGGAATCGGATATAGTGATTCTGGTATTCTAGGGAATTGGAGACTAGGAGTTGTTAGAGGCAATTCTTCCTTGGTTGTGAACTGTGAAGGTATGGCCAAAGTTAAACAACTAATAGTTTGTGTTATGGATGGGTTATTGTGGACTTTTGAGGGTTATTTATCTATTTGTGGGTGACCAGAATTGATTTGGGGGCCCATCGGTAGGCTCAACGAGGATGTGTATTCTACACCAGGTCGAATTTGTTGATTCAACACTGCTACTGTTGAGGGATGTGCCATTCAGTTAATAGTTGATCTTGTCTGTGTTCTGATATGTTCTATGTATTACTCTTCTAGACTACAATGAGTTGTGATCCGTTGGTTATTTGCGCACTAGATGCGGTTCCGTTTGGGCCTTGTAGTGAAATTTGAGCGAGATGGCTCTTGGGTGTTGAGTGGTTGATTACGCGTAGGTTATGGTCTTTTCGGTTTGCGGTATATTGTGTTATCCGTTCCTCCATGGTTATAGTCATGCACTTAGTTTGTTTGTTGTTGATTTGCGCGTGGTTATTGATTTTGAGCATCATGGTTCGATGTTTTTCATGTGGACTAGTGTTTGGATTGGGTCACGTATCGCAATGAAGTTATGTTGGGATATGATCCTTTGTATTAGATTCGTGTGTCTTGGTCCTACTATGTGTGATGGGTTCATAGCATCGCGCTTGTGGTGGTATCTAAAGAGCTTGTGAGACGATTCGCTTATTTGAGTCATTTTCCATTTTTGGGCACATTTGAGGTGTTGTTTATAGGTGTACGGATTGCATGGTTTGTGGCTTGAGATTGTGTTGGTGTAGCATGTCAGCAGAGTAGCTTGTATTTGATGAGATGAGGTCATCGGACCTAAAATGGGTGCTATCGGATTTGATTACAGTATGTTTGGAAGAACAATATCTGAAGACAGCTTAGAACATGGCTTTGGTTCTTGTCGGACGAGAGAGAGCTCCATGATTTGTGATCTGATGAGTGGTTATGAGTTACTATGTTTTATCTTTCATCATTGGTAGTGTTCGAAGGGTTAAAACAAGGTTTTATTTAATATGAGGTTTATTATCAGTACCGGGTTTATTTTGAGTAGCTAATATGGCCGGAAATTATTGCTATGAGTATCTAAGTTCCATGGTATATCGTGTGATTACATCTTGGATTGTGGTTATGGTCCGATACAGCTTGGTCAGACTTACACTGTGTGTAGATGCGAGATTCGGGTCCTGTAATGAATTTCGAATGATGAAAATTGGGTTCTAATGTTTACGGTCTAAAGTTGAAGTGAGGATATTTAGTTATGTTGCATTGTCATGCTTACATGATTGGGGTGACGTGAGATCACCCATGAGTATGCGTGTGGTGAGCCTATACAGTGATTTGATGGCTTTGGAATGACTCTTGGCATGTTCGAGGAAGAACGTATGTTTAAGTGGGGGAGAATAAATGACCCTACCGGTAGTTTTGAGCATTTGCATTTCGTTCAGCTGTTTGAAGTCTTGAGTAGCTTCATATGATGTAATATGACTTGTTTGAATCGTCGGCTTTGGTTTTCAGGTGATTCGAAATTTACTTGGAAGAATGAATCTCATGTTAGAAGATTACAATTGGAAGAGTTGACCAAATTTGACTATTGTGTATTTGAGCTCGAATCAAAATTTTGATGGTTCCGCTAGGTCGGAATTGTGATTTTGGAGTCGGGCGTATACCTAGATTTGCATTTGGCTGTTTCTTGAAGGTTATGGCGTTAATTGGCGAAAGTTGGCAATTTGAAAGTTTGGAAAGTTCATAGGTTCGACCAGGGGTTGACTTTGATGATAACAGGTTCAAATTGTGGTTCCGCGAATTGGAACTGCTTCGTTATGTTATTTGGGACTTGTGTGAAAAATTTGATGTCATTCCAGGTTGATTTGATATGATTCGGCACGAGTTTTAGAAATTAAAAGTTTGAAAGTTCATTAAGTTTGATTTGAGGTGAGATTCATAATTTTGATGTCGTTATGTGTGATTTGAGCCCTTGAGTAGGTCCGTATTATGTTTTGAAACTTGTTGGTATGTCTGACAGGGTTTCAGAAGCTCGGGCGAGTTTCGGACGTGGTTCTATTCATTTTGCCTCATGTTGCATTGTTGAAAAGGGGCTGATGCTGGTGTTTCCGCATCTGCGTAAGTATGGATGCAGATGCGTACCAGTGGTCACAGAACCGAAAGGGTCTATGTTTGGGAACATCGCAGATGTGAGGTATTGGGCCGCATTTGCATTAGCGCAGAAGCGATGGCTGGGGCGCAGGAGCGAGATGTTGCGCAGATGCGTGTTTTGTGTCGCACCTGCGATGTCGCAGAAGCGGATGGTTTTCTGCAGGTGCGAGTGGTCGACTTTCTAGTTGTTTCCGCAGAAGCGGATGTGATGTTGCAGAAGCGGCTTATTCTTTGCATTTGCAAAATACCTGGGAAGAAGCTATATATTCGAGGGCTTGTTCATTTTGTCACATTGGGAGATTTAGAGTTTGGTATTAGGCGATTTTGGAGAGGATTTTCACTACATGGATTGGGATAAGTATTTTCTACTCGGGTTTGATTATATTCAATGATTCCATCTTTGATTTTCAGCATTTGATTGATGAATTTTAAAGAGAAATTGAGGGTTTTTATCTAAACTTTCCTAAAGTGAATTCTTGAGTTTTGAACATCGATTCGCAGTCGGATTTGAATGAAATTTATGGGTTGGACTCGTAAATGAATGAGTTGTCAGATTATGTGAGTTTTGTCGGGTTTCAGGGTGTGGGCTTGGGTTTTGACTTTTTGGTTGACTTTGAGTATTATATTAAAGATTCGACCCTAATCAATTGGGTTAGTTTCCTTAGGCATTATTTGGTGTTTTTGAGTTGCTTTTGGCTAGTTTCGAGTTGTTCGGAAGTTGACTTGCTCGGGATGGCATTCTAGAGTGTTGTTGGCTTGCTCGGTATTTGATTTGGCTTGTTCGATGAAAGTAACATATCTAAACTTGGATTTGAGGGTAAATATCCCTGAGAACTATGATATTTGATATGGGTTGGGGGTGACGCACGTACTAGGTGATAGGCGGGGGTGGGTACACTGGGGTATTCATGATCTGGGTGGTTTGTACGCTATTATATGCCTTGTTTTGCTATCATGCTTCTTTGATTTCATGTTTTCTCTATCTACGTGACGTGAGATATCATTCATGTTAGAAGTCATGTCTACGCCACCTGCTTAATTGTTTGAGTCATGATAGGGCTATTCACGCCATGTTGAACTATTTGCCTTACACGTAGTCATACAGTACAATCATGATAGTTGCATCCGCATGTTATATATATTTGTCTCTGAGCACTTTTGATATGTTGTCTCACATGATATTGGTGTCCTTGTACGTGACACAAGTATGGATGGTATTGAGGCACATTGTGATATTCCGTGTTATATAATTGTATTATATTTTCGTGAGATGTTTGCATGTTGAGACTTGAGCGGATTGATGACTAATGTGGGCCATAGAGCCGTATTTATGTTGATACTTGGATCGAGTTGCACGTCGTAACGGTTATATTGATATTGAGGTGATGTGTATGTTAGGCCCCCATATTGGGCTAAGATTTGCTAATTTGAGGCTACGCTGGCACCATGTCCCACCAGTTGGGCTAAGTGATTATAATTAGCACTTGGGTAAGATCCGCCCCTCCGGAGTCTGACATGCCAGCAGTGGACGCATGCGCAGTATTTCATATACGTGCTTTGATGATGGGCAGTTATGCCAGGCACCCGTACAGCTAAGTGTGATTATTTTAATGGATCCACGGTTATGAAAGAGGCTTTGAGCTAGGCACTTGGAGTGTGCTAAGATTGTGTGTACTTAATGAGTTCTTTGGGAAACTGAGTTTTTGACTTGTAGGCATAGAGATGTACCATCCTCATGCTAGATAGTGACATGACATTTGATTACTTGACATGTATACCTGACATGTAGACATAGAGATGCATTTTCCTCAGTGCTAGACGGTAATATAATATTTATAATTTGACATGTATAATTGACATGTAAGCATAAATATGTATATTCCTCACGCTATACGGTATATGATAATTGATGACTCGACATGTATATTCACATGTAGGCTTAAAGATGTACTTTACTCATACTAATTGTTAACAGAAATTCTCATTTGGTGTTGTGAATTGGGGATACAATTCTTTGGATAAACTCATGTTTATTTGTTTCTCGGTAGTGAGATTTGGAATTGACTATATTACTTGAAAAACATACCTACTTTCCCGTAACTATGACCAAGCTGAGCATATATCTCCTAAGTCATATACCTTTACTGGCTCCACTATATTTTTATGAACTGCTATTGGCTATTGATGTTGGAATCTGACTATCTTCCGAGTTCATCACTGCTTTCAACTTAAAGTTAGGTTTGTTACTTATTATGTACATGGGGTCGATTATACTTATACTACACTTCTGTACCTTGCGTGCAGATCTTGAAGCTGATGTCGCTGTGTGTGGAGGGAGATGACATTGAAGATGTACCTGCGTTCCGGTTATTGTTGCCACTTGTCGTTCAAACAGATGATGTATTTATTTCATGCGAGCTTTGTAAACTCGAAGTTTTAGAAGCTTATGATTTGTACTACCACTCCTTGGGTTGTTGTATAAAAGTTCAGTTGTTTCATCATTTATTTCACAGTAATCTCATTTGGATTATGTTATTGTTAATTGGCTTACCTAGCGGGTTGGGTTAGGTGCCATCACGACTAATTGGATTTTGGTTTGTGACCATTAACAATAAAATCATTATCCTCTAATGTGATATTAAACTTTTCATACAATTGTTTAGGTGCATGCGTTAGACCATACATAGACTTTCTCAATTTGTATACTTTATTCTCATGTCCTTGGTTCACAAAACCCTCAGGTTGAGTCATATAGATCTCTTCCTCTAAATCACTATTTAGAAAAGCCGTTTTTACATCCATTTGATGTATAACTAAATATTAAATAGCGATTAAAGTAACAAGAGTTCCAATGGTTGCTATATTAGTCACAGGAGAATAAATGTAAAAGTTATCATCTTTTCTTTTGGTTAAAACCCCTAATAACAAGTCTAGCCTTTTATTTCTCAATTGTACCATCAAGTCTCAATTTCTTTTTAAATATCCACTTGCTACTTATTGATTTACAACCTTTAGGAAAATCAGACAAGTTACAAGTATGATTAGAAACAATATAGTCTAATTCACTGTTAATGCCTTTTTTTCAAAAATTAGCATCTATTCCTTCATCATAAGTCTTAGGGTCTTCTTCTTTTAAATATATAGACATTAATTCATCATTCAAAACATCAAGATCAAGATTTTTAGTCAATAAAGTAGTGATAAAGTCAGGACCTAAGCTAGCTTCAATTATATGTCTTTTACTCCTTCTACGTTCATTTTTATGCTCATTAGCCGCAACACTAGAAGAAGGCAAAATATGAGAATTAATAAACATAGATGTAGAAGCATTATTAGGCACATCACTAGGCACATCATTTTTCAATGGAAAAACATGCTCAAAAAATTCTACGTCTCTAGATTCACAAATAGAATTATCATTCAAAGACATAAATATATACGCAACACTATTTTGAGCATAATCAATAAAAATGGTATCAAAAGTCTTGGGACCAATGGTTACTTATTTAAAATTAAGTAGACTAACCTTAGCCAAACACCCCCATACTTTTAGAATTTTCAAGCTAGGGGCAAACCCTTTCCATAACTCATACAGGATTTTATCTAATTTCTTGTGAGGGAATTTATTAATAACATAGCATGCAGATAAAATAGCTCCCCCCCCCCCCCCCCCCCCCC
>MCJB01037785.1:10199-21995 GCA_002018475.1 Nicotiana obtusifolia | reverse complement strand
CCCCCCCCCCTCCCTCCCCCACATATTTTCGGATAAACCCAAACTCAAAAGCATAGAATTCATCATTTTCTTAAAGTTTCAATTTTTCTGTTTGGCTACACCATTTTATTTGGGAATATAGGGATCACTAACCTCATTTATAGTACAAATTTTTCTTAATAAAGACTTCTAGAGTATTAATACTATATCCACCACCCTTGGCAGGCCCTAGTCTCTTGATTTTTCTATCTAATTGAGTTTTTTACTTCTGCTTTGTATTTCAAAAACATGCTTTCAGCCTCATCCTTAGACATAAGTATATATACCTTAGTGTATCTAGAAAAGTCTCTACAAAAGTGATATAGTATTTCTTTCTACCCTTACTAACAGTGTTCTTGAAATCAGCTAAGTCTGAATGCACTAGTTCAAGCAAATCAGTCTTTCTACTAGTTTCATTTTTAAAAGGCTTTTTGGTATGTTTTGTTTGTACACAAACATGACATTTAGAAAAATTATCAACATTAGTTGCAGCAGTTAATTCTAATTTTTTAAGTTTTTTAATAGAAGAAATATTAACATGATCTAGTCTACCATACCATAAATCAATAGACTCAGTAATATAAGCAGAACTGGAAGTACTAGCATTATTAGTAATCTCTTGAACAATGTTCAGTACAAATAAACTTCCACTCCCAACAAAGTCTCCCCACGAGAAATAATAATTTTATCAAATTCAAAAATAAGTTCAAGACCTGCTTTGTTGAGTAACGCATCAGAAACTAAGTTTCTACGAAGGGAGGGTGTGTAGAGAACATAGTTCAAGGCTAAGGTCTATCCAGAAGTTAACTTGCCGTAGTGGAACTACCCATGTAGACACACTCGCCATCAGCAGATTCCTCAAAGTCGTGAATGATCCACGTCCAATCTGCGCTCAATATTGAGTGGAAATGGTCGTTGGAAGAATAGTACCCAACAAGAGTCGGGGTCGATTTCATAGGGAGTTACTAGGGGTGTTAGGAGTATACACTTGACGAAAGCGAAGGGAATAGCTAAATTGCACTTCCACAATAAGTTTTGATTTCTAATTTTAATTTTACTCTAGCAATTATAAGCTAAGAAAAGAAACTAGAAGCGAATCAGTATTTTTGGTGTTTTTCCAAATAATTAAAGGCCTCGGGTTGTGGCCACAACCTAGGTGTTCGCATAATGGGATAAACACGTTAACACTTGTTTTGTTAATTGGGGTGTATTATAGCTCTCAACTCTATGTTACCTACTCAATACATCTCGGTCAGAGAGTGATTTTGCCCAATTTGGCTTTCTTAAATCCAAATGGGTATCAAAGAAAATAGTTGATATGAGCTCAAGTCGGGTTCTTACTATCTCTAGTTTGAACCCTTTAATTAGGCTAATCTATCTCTCAATTAACCCAAGTTCCTCGTTAGCCAAGTTATCATAGACTAAGTCTCTCTTTCTCAAGTAGAGACTAAGTCAAACAGGCATGAATCAATGTTTGCAACCATTAATTCTAAAATTGAATCATGAACTAAGCTAAATAATCAACACCCAATCATAAACAAGTATTAAATTAATCACCCATAAGGTTTACACACTAGGGTTCGGTCACAACGCTAGTGAAAATCTAGCTACTCATAATGGGTATTGAAGAGAATAAAGAAGAAAAGCTAATTAAACTCATAATAAAAGATTAAAAAGGATGAAATCTAATGTTAATACACCAAAATAATGTAAAAACTTCCTAAAGTGGTAAAAAGAAACGGCTACAGCAGCTTTTAATGTTCAAACTTGACCTAATTTTGTTAAACTCGTCTACTTATACAGAGCCAAAAATCACGGACAAAAATTCCCCTCGGGAGGTTCTCCGACCACACAATTCCATGTGCGTCATCAGATTTCTTCAATTGGCAGGAAGGAGGTTTCTGCGGCTGCACATTTCTGGACTGTGGCCACAAGGCAAACTTCTACGACCGTATAATTCTTATGCAGTCCGCACTTCACAAAGGCTTCAGGTCTGGGTCTTTTTGTATATACTCTGAACTTTGCATCTTTGTCAGTAAAAGCCTGGTTCTGCGGCCGCACATTGCTGAAAATTCTGTTGAATTTTGCTTCTTGGTTTGCGGCCGCAGATGGAATTATGCGGTCTGCAATTTCTTCTATGGACCGCACATTTGTGCTTCTGCACCCTTTATTTCCTTGTGCTTCGGAACACTCCTTTTCGAGTCGGATTTCATCTTGATAGACCAAACTTCCAGCATTCCTGTAATTTTCACAATTTTATTAGTTTCGGGAACACAATTCAATACTTTCGGACTAAAACAAAAGCTAAAAGGTGCTAATAAGCAGTCAAAATTCCCACTTATCAACTCCCCCAAACTTAAGTCTTTATTTGTCCTCAAGCAAATAAAGTAGTTCCCACCTCCAAAAGTTAACAGTCATTTTAGTGAGTCAAAAATGAGCCATCCACACATCAGTTTGGACCAACAATTATCCACACTACTCATGTATTATTAACAAGGCGACAAGTTAAACATTCATGTGCATATCGTTCTAATGTGACATTTGAGTTTCAAGCATTGACTTTACTCATCAAGGACTCTTACTCTATCACGTAGGACATGGCGGACTCCAAACTCTCCCTCCTTTACTTTCCATTTGCCTAGCTCACTTAAGAAATTCAGCACTCAATCCAAAGATTTATGAAAGGCACACTCTTCTCTCGAGAGAGAATGTCACAAGTACGGCTTCAAGTACCATAGGCTTGACCCTCATGTAGATCGCCACTAATGTGAGCTCACTCGGTTTGAAATCAAGTAGGACTTCTTTTGAAATGTAATGAAGGCTTTTGGGTTAGGGTAGGATACCATATGGGTAAGTGGTTACACCTTTCCTTAAGTACTCCATCTTTCGTTTCTCGGCTCACACTTTGCCAATTCTTAGAGGCACTTTCTTTTCATCGGGGACTAGAGAGACTTAGCATCACTCTTTCTTGATCATTTCATTCTTTTTCACCCTTTTTGATTTCTCCATTCAACCCTTCCAATTATTCACTTTTTATATTTTTCTTTTTGTTCTTTTCTTTTCTTGCCTTCTCTTCTCATAGAGATTGTTTTTTTTCTCTTCGTGTGCCTTGATACCTTTTTCAAGTTCCTCATCTTTTACCCAAACTTACGTTTAAGTCATTTGTTTCACAAGAGTGTTAAGGAAAGCTCGGGTGCCAAGAGAGGGTCACGACAAAACGGGTAAACGCTTGCAACTTGGTTATCAAATGAGAAAGGCTAGAGGCTCAAAGGGGTTGACTAGGGATAATGACATTGGTTGGCAATAGAAAACTCAAACGGGCCAAGGAGAGCCTACAATCACTTCTCAAAACCAAGCAAAACTTAGGATTTTGCCTTGAAACACATTAGGGGCAAGTTCAAGACCCTTCGCACGGATACTTGGACTAGCAATAATTCATCTCACTCTTCACGCAACCGGATTGTAAAAGAGGACAGAGTTGAAGGCCCATAACGACCACATTCAAGTTTAAAGATCACTATGGTCCAATTAAACCACTCGATGATTGCCAAAGTCAACACAAGAGTGACAAAGTCACTAACTAGAGCAATTTCTTTCAAAAATCTTGTTTCTAACCATAAGCACGTAGTTAAGTGTGTTGGTGCCAATTGAAGCATGGTTGGCTCTTTGAGCATGACTTAATTAGGTCTTTTTATTCATTACTACTACTATTATTACCTAAACACAAAAACATACTCATTCCCTTAAGAAGGTTGTCACGCCATCCATCGTTGAGACAAGTCACCCGGTTCACACAAAAACTACCTTTGGAAAGAACCGTGGCATTAAGAAAACCAAAGGCTTATTAACTATTTAATTATAAAAAGAAGCTAATAAGCAAAAATAAAGATAAAGAAGCTAATGAACAAAACTACTAAGGATGGAATGAATATACATAGTAAGAGAGAGAAGATATATACCTACAAATAGGAAAAGAGAGAATATCATAAAATTATTACAGGCCAAATATATCACAGTACCAAATGTATCAAATAAACTCTACCCTCCCCCTCCCCCTTCGAATAAAAGTAAGCATTGTCTCCAATGCTTAGAAAAATTAGAGTAAAAGAGGGAGGAGTAAAGAAAACTCCATATGGCTCCTTGGACATCTCCCCGACAATGTCATCGCCCTCAGAATTAGCCAACTGAATCTCACAATCCTCAACTCTAGGTGTTGCTGGGTTGGCGAACATCTGACTCACTATCTTAGTAGTGTCGGAGCAAGGTCTGGCTCTTCAGACTGGCTAGCTGGTGCCATCGCTGCAGATGGTGCTGCAGGATCTGGGGTGGAATGGTGTGGGTCAAGCAGCATGTCAAAGGGGAGATCTCCGGGTGTAGCAAGCCTGGTCACCTGTCTCTGGAGCTTGTCCACTGACTTCTTGCTGGCCTAGGACTTTATCATCTTCTTTACTTCCTTTCCCAGCTCTTCAATCACCGACCCATGTTGTACCAAGGTGTCCATAATAGTCTTCTAGTTCTCCAGAATTTTCTTCAATGTCTCCTCAAGGTCAGAAGGAACCTGTGATGCCGGTGAGGTGGACTGCGCTGCAACAGTACTGGACAATTCAGACAACTTTACAGTGGCTGTCTGCATCCAGTTGTTGAGACTCGCCAATGTCTGGGAGACTCACAGTGCAGATAGTGGATAAGGAGGCACAGGCACTGTCTTCAAATCCGAGGTGAGAGCTATGGTAGGAGCTGCAGTAGGGGTTGTGGAGGAAGGTGGAGGTATAGCTGGCGCACTAGAGGAAGGCTCAGCTGAAGTGGATGGAACATCAACTGCCTCAGCTATCATAGCTGGCTCATCAAACTGGCCCGCGGTGGTAGGAGGCTGAACTTTCTTCTTCGGATTGTTCGCATCTATTAGTGAATACCAAGTAAAAGGCTTCTTCGGCCTCACCTTTGTGTCATAATCCCTCCTCTCTACCCTTGCATCCGTGAGATACTCTGTAATATTGTTGGGATACGGGTAGGACGAGTCAACTTGTCGAGCAATCATTGAGATGTTGGCCGATATCACGGCACCCACATTGATAGGGTACTCGGCCATAATAGAAACAACCAAACTGCCTGAGAAATCGAAAGGTGAGTCTTATTTTGGCTCGGGTCTAGTATGCTACAGACAAAGGTTTGCCACCCCTTCACCTCAAAACTCATAGTGTTCCGGTGGATAGGAACCCCACGACAATCCATGGTAGTGGTGGCCCTGGTGCTGCTAGAATCTCCGGTAATCAAGGTCGGACTGCGTCTCCCAGTGCACACTTCTCCAAATACACCTTCGGCTCAACATCGTCGAAGCCCAAGTACGTGTTAAGTGTATGCTGATCAAACCTCATTTTGAGGTTATGCACTTTGGTCACCTTTATCCCCTTTTTTATATGTGCCACATTGGCGTAGAATTCCTAAACAAGGTACTCTTTGGTATCTACTACACTCTGAGTGAACCACATTCACCCCTTGCACTCCCTGAACTGCCTCAAAACGGCTGGATTATACTTCTCTAAATCTTTCAATAGAAACTGCTGCTCAAGGGTTAGCGACCTCGTTGGCCACCAGGTACAAAAGCTGGTGAAGGCAGCCAGGCTAATAAATCGGTCCTCCCAAACCTCTTTTTTCTTTGACCTGGCAGCTGTAGCATCTCCCCCTCTGCCATCATCGTGGATATCTTGAACTGGTACATCATGTGCCTCAAGGACTAGCGTAGTTGATGGCTCAGAAGCTTTACTGGCACTCTCTGATCCATCGGAAGTGCTATGAAATGAGATGGCTCATTCCCTGAGCTGATATCTCCCTAGAAGCCTCAACTGTACGGCCAGCTGCTCCTGAATAGAGGCTGAGTTGCCCTCTGATGCTTCCCTAGACGGGACATATGAGCTCGTGTCGGAGAGATCTGAACCTCTCCCTCTGCCAGCTGTAGCTTCTTTGTAATTGTCTTTTGTTGAACAAGGGGTAAGTCACTCTTGCCTCGACCCCGAGAAGGTTTACCTCTTCCTTTAGATGTGTCGCCACGTCCTCTAGATCGAACCATTGTCTGTATCAAGCAAAGGCGATTGTTAGTTGCAATTCAATGTTCAGACATACATAGGAGATATGCAAGTAAGCTATAAACCAGATTCACAATGAGGGTACACAATATGCTTGCATGGAAATTATCTGCAGTCCGCATAATTTTTCTCGCGGCCGCAATTGAGGTCTTGCGGACCCCACAATTTTATTGTGCGACCGCAAAAGTGTAGTGCGTCCGCACAATTTCACTTGCGGCCGCACCTCTGAAACCCAAAAAATGCCAACTCTCTCATGACAAAGAAATGGTTGATGTGCGGCAGCAACATGATTTCTGCGGTCCGCACAATTAGAAATGTAGCCGCACATTGGAGTCAAAAAGTATGGACTCTCTGATGACAGTAAATGGGTTGTTTTGCGGCCGCGATGAGAATTCTGCGGTCCGCACATTTTAACTCGCGCCCGGAGAATGAGTTCTTCACTAAGTTGCCCTAAATTCCACATCTGTGGACCGCACAAATTCAAGTGCGGCCGCAGAATTCAAAAGTTACGTATATGTCAATTTTTTTCTACCTAGGTTTTGCAATTTTGTGCACAATTTGACAATGGCAACATCATAAAGGCATGAAAGTATGTTAACACAGTTCCCATAGAGCATGTATTAGTTACCCATTACAGATTTATCCCCACATGGATACACAATTGAATTCTAATGACAATGGCCAAAAAGGACTAAAATTTACAAATTAAAAGAAAAAGATTAACAAGAAACTGAAGCATACCAGATGAATGATGTAATGAGTGACTGATCACAGATGTTTTGTGTGTGGATGGATGAAATCACCAAGAAATTTTTAATAGAGGAATAATTTTATGCTCAGAGAGTGAAAAACGTACCAAATGCCCATATTCCTCTATTTATACTTTTTGTTTACTAAGGGAAAAAAGATCGAGTGCAACCGCACATTTTCATGTGCGGTCCGCACTCTATTACCTGATGAGAATCTCATCTGCAGCCCCCACAATTTTGTGTGCGGCCATAGATTTAAAGTTGCAGCCGCAGATTTCATGTGCGGTAGCACATCGACCCTTTCTCTGACAGGCTAAACTTTAGAGAGTAGGCATTTTCACCCTCTCATTTGTACGGTCCGCACGCTAATCACGCCCGCAATGTTCTTTTACTGTAGCAACCAAAAATGTGCGGTCCGCACAAATCGACTGCGGTTCGCAATTCTTGCAACACTTAGCCCGATTTCTGTCCACAATTCCTGTAAGTCACACTCAACCCTGTAGCACACTTTAAATCAAGTTAGAGTAAAAATAACACCTAACTACAAAAGAAAAATGAAAAGAAACATGGGTTGCCTCCCAAGAAGCGCCTGATTTAACGTCGTGGCACGACGCAGAATACCATCAATTGAAATGAATGACCACCACGACATGGCTATCTCCAACTTTTCCCAAGTAGTGCTTCACCCGGTGACCATTGACTTGGAATACTTTATTATTTTTGTTCTTCAAGTCCAATGTATCAAAATGTGTCAAACCCACAATTTCAAAAGGGCCACTCCATTTAGACTTTAGCTTCCGGGGAAACATCCTCACCCTTGAGTTAAACAACAACACAAGATCGCCCTCATTAAACTCTTTGTTCCAGATTTTTCATGAAGATATTTCATCTTTTCTTTGTATAGGGACAAACTTGCATAAGCATGGTACCGGAACTCCTCCAATTCATTCAAATGTGCAACCCTCAAGTTAGCGGCTACATCCCAATCAAGATTCAACTTCTTTTGAGCCCACGTGGCCTTGTGCTCTAGTTTCACCGGAAGATGACAAGCTTTTCCAAACACCAACTGGTATGGCGACATTTCGATAGGTGTTTTGTAAGCCATCCGATAAGCCCATAATGCATCCTGAAGCTTCTTGGACCAATCCATTCGATTAGCATTCACTGTTTTGGACAAGATACTCTTTATCTCCCGATTGGAGACTTCCACTTGCCCGTTAGCTTGTGGGTGATAAGGGGTCATGACTTTGTGAGTAACACTATAATTTCTAAGCAAAGTGTCGAAACCCTTGTTGAAAAAATGTGACCCCCTATCGCTTATAATAGCACGTGGAGTACCAAACCATGTGAAAATATGCTTCTTCAAGAAAGCCACCACACTTCTCACCTCATTGTTTGGTAAAGCAATGACTTCAACCCATTTGGACACATAGGTGTTTCCGCAAGAACTCATAAAAAGGTCGATGAAGTCAATACCCGACACATCGAAAATATCAATCTCCAAAATGGTTGTGAGAAGCATTTTATTCTTCTTTGAGATTCCACCGGCCCGTTGACATTCATCACATCTTTTCAATAGCTCACCTGCATCATTGTAGAGAGTGGGACATAGAAGCTGCAACTAAGCACTTTGGCCGTCATTCTTGCTCCACTATGATGACCACCATATGGCAAAGAATGACAAAGCCCCAAGAATTTCACCTTGCTCTTTTTCCGGTACACATCTTCTAATCACCCTATCCGTACAAATTCAAAAAAAATGTGGTTCATCCCAATAATAATCTTGACAATCCCGTTTGAGCTTCTTCCATTGGTTTGAAGAGAACTCATCAGGAATGATTCCACACACAAGAAAATTTTCTAGGTCCGCGAACCATGGAACCTCTTTCATTGAAATAGCCAAGAGTTACTCATCGGGGAAAGAGTCGCTGATTTCAAGGCCATCATGCGACCTTCCCTCCTCCTCCAAACGAGACAAGTGGTCCGGATGTCAATATCAAACTCTTACAACAAAAGCATCCATCTCATCAACGATCTTTGGAGTCCTTCTTGCTCATAAGATATCGAAGCGCCGCATGATATGTGTAGACAATGACTTTTGCACCCATCAAGTACGGGCATGACTTCTTAATTGCAAACACAATGGCGGAGCTCTTTCTCCGTAACGGTACAGTTGACTTGGGCATTATTCATGGCCTTACTAGCATAGTAGACCTGATGAAAATTTTTGTTGATGTGTTGCCCCAAAACAGCTCCAACCGCTACGTCACTTACATCACACATGAGTTCAAAAGGGATACTCCAATTTTGGAGCGGTGATGATGGGAGTAGTTATCAACTTGAACTCCAACAATTTAAAAACCCTCACGCAATCATCATTGAAGTTGAACTTAACATCCTTCTAAAGAACCTTGCACAACGGGTTCACCACCTTAGAGAAATCGTTGATGAAACGCCGGTAAAACCCTGCGTGGCCTAAGAAACTCTGCAAACCTTTTACCGAAGTTGGAGGTGGAAGCTTAGAAATCACCTCAGTTTTTGCTTTGTCAACTTCAATTCCATGCTTTCAGATTTTGTGGCCAAGGACAACGCCTCCTCGACCATGAAATGACATTTCTCCCAACTAAGCACTAAATTTGTTTCTTCACATCTAGCCAACACTTCATCCAAATTTGAAAGACAATCATCAACAGAATTCCAACCACCGAGAAGTCATCCATGAAAACTTCAAGGTAGTCCTCCACCACGTTCGTGAACATAACCATCAGACACCTTTGAAAAGTCGTCGGTGCATTGGGCAAACCAAATGGCATCCGCTTGAAGGCGAAAGTACCATAGGGACATGTAAATATTATTTTCTCTTGATCTTCCGGAGCAATAAAAATTTGATTGTAGCCCGAATACCCATCAAGAAAGCAATAGAAAGCACGGTCGGCCAATCTATCGAGCATTTGATCTAAGAAAGGAAGTGGAAAGTGATCCTTCCTTGTGACTTTGTTAAGCTTGCGATAGTCCATACACACCCTCCATCTGGTCACCGTTCTTGTAAGAATCAACTCATTCTTGTCATTGGTGACCACCGTCATGCCCCCTTTCTTTGGGACACATTGAATCGGAGAAGTCCATGAACTATCAGAGATGGGGTAGACCACCCTGGCATCCAACCACTTGATAATCTCCTTCTTGACAACTTCTTGCATAGCCTCATTAAGTCACCTTTGATGTTCAATAGATGGTTTGGCTCCATCCTCTAACTTGATCTTATGCATGCAAAGGCGGGACTTATCCCTCGAATATACTCCAATGTCCACCCAATAGCCTTCTTCCTCTTGTGTAGCACCGCCAATGTGGAATCTACCTACACATTAGTCAAACAAGAGGAAAGAATAACTGGTAAAGTAGAACAAGGGCCAAGAAATTCATACCAAAGAGGTGGAGGCAATGGCTTTAACTCCAAGGTGGGAGGCTCTTCAATAAGGCTTTGTAGGAGGAGTTGTCCTATTATCAATATCCAAATATAGTTCCCGGGTTTCATAGTTGTACGACCCTATTCCTTGCAAAAAGTTCACACATTCCATGAAGCTATCCATCTCGTCATCATCAAAGTTGAGCAAGACGGCCTCCAACATATCACCAACATTGATTGTTGCACTTGTATCATCAATAATAACATCGGTCACCAAGTCCACAAACGAACACACCTCATTGCTATTTGATTGCCGCATGGACTTGCACACATGGAATACCACTTTTTCATCATCAATCCAGAATGTAAGTATCTGACTTCAACATCACAAAGAGCCTTCCCCATAGCACGGAAAGGTCTCCCAAGTTTAATCGGCACTTCATAGTCAACCTCATAATCCAGAATGGTAAAATCCGCCGGAAGAATGAATTTATCAACACGAACCAATATATCTTCAATCACTCCCAAAGGCCTCTTCATAGTACGATCGGTCATTTGCAATCTCATAGAGATGAATCTTGGTTTCTCAATCCCCAAAGTTTTGAAAACCGAATAGGGCATCAAATTGATACTTGCCCCAAGATCACAAAGAGCTTTAGAAAACTCGGCACTTCTAATTGTACAAGTAATCGTGAAAGCACTGGGATCCTCCAACTTATGAGCCATTGAATGCAGAATTGCACTCACTTGATGAGTGACTTTGATAGTTTCAAATTTCATTAACCACTTCTTTGTCACGAGATCCTTTATAAACTTGGCATAACCGGGCATTTGTTCCAAAGCTTCTAATGGCACATTGGTTGAGAGACTCTTCATCATTTGAATGAACTTCTTGAATAGATTCTCACCATTTTTTTTGGCAAGTCTTTGAGGGTATGGAGGTGGAGTCTTAGTAATGGTGCCTTAGCCTTTTGCACTACCCGCTCCCGTATGTCAATAATGTGATCCCTAGACGGGTTCACCTCCTCTTGAGTCTCTTCCACACTATCATCAATATCAATCAGAACTTCATCATTAGGTTACACTACATTGTTCGGGATATCTTATCCTTGTACCACTTGATCATCATCCACAAGTTGCCTTTGACTTGAAGTGGGTGCATTCCCACATCTTCCACTTCTTGTAGTAACGGTCATGGTATGTCCTGTGTTATTTTCACCCTTTGAATTTACTACCGTGTCACTTGGTAGTGCCCCCTTAGGACGAAAATTTACAGCTTGAGAGATTTGCCCCATTTGAACTTCTAGGTTGCAGATTGATATGTTGTGTGAGGCAAGTTACGCATTCGAATAGGAATTCTTTTCCATTATTTGTTTGAACATATTTTCAATATGCCCCATCTCGTTGTTTACTGAACTTGAACCATGGGAAGGATAAGGAGGCGGGTTGCTCGGTTGTTGATACATTGGGGGCCTTTAAAAAATCGTCCCCCCGTTGTCTTGATTGTTATTCCATCCGCCTTGATAGTTACCCCCCCCCC
>MCJB01037785.1:0-10179 GCA_002018475.1 Nicotiana obtusifolia | reverse complement strand
CCCCCCCCCCCCAATGTCCTTGATTATATCCATTCCAATTTCCTTGATTGTTGTTGTTATGCCAATTCCCTTGATTTTTATTTCCGCTCCAATTGCCTTGATTATTAGAATTCTAATTGCCTTGATTGTTTTGAGGTCGCCATTATTATTGGTTTGGGCCTTGGAAGTTGTTTCTTTGCCCTTGAAAGTTGTTCACATATTGCACTTCCTCCTCTTGTTCATTATAGGAATCATCTTGCTCAAAACGACTATCTTCTTGCACATAATTCTTCACTCAATTTTGCACTTGTGGACCCTTGGTCCTCATGTTGTTCACCATCATGTTCACTCCCTCCATGGAATTGACTTGCTTGGGATTTTGCACTTGATTTAGTTGGGCCTTTGCTAGTTGCGTCATGGTGGTTGTCAACTCGGCAATGACTTGCCCATGGTCTTGCAACTCTTTGTGAAGGTGAATCATGTTTGGTCACCTTGTGGAACATTGGCCCGGGATTGCCAAGCCGATGACATTTCCTCCATCTCATCCAAAATCTCACACACCTCCGCATAAGGCGTATTCATGAAGTTCCCACCGGCAAGTTGATTCACTACACATTGGTTGATTGTGTTAATCCCATGATAGAAAGTTTGTTGAATCATGTTCTCCATTATATCGTTGTTAGGACACTCCTTAACTATTGGTCTATAACGTTCCTATATCTCGTGTAGTGGTTCATTTGGCTCTTGCTAGAATGTCAAAATCTCATCTCGAAGTGTAGCCATATACCCCGGAGAGAAGATATAGAAATAAACTTTTCCGCCAACTCATCCCAAGTGTGAATGGAATGGTCCGGCAAACATTCCAACTAATCTAAAGCTTTCCCCCGTAGAGAGAAGGGAAAAAGCGTTAGTCTCAATGTATCCTCGGAAACATTTGTTTGTTTGCTCCCCCTAACAAGTATCCACAAACCCTTTCAAATGTTTGTACACATTTTGAGTTGGAGCACCGATGAAGAAACCCCGTTGCTCAAGAAAAGTGAGCATCACATTGGTGATTTGAAGTTGCCCGCCCTAATACGGGATGGAACTATTGCACTAGCATGTCTTTCATTGGGTAATATCCGGTGTGGAGCCGCTCGTGGTGGAGGTGGGGGTGAATCAGGGACGTTGTGATGAGGCACTCGACCTCTTCTATTGGCTTGAGGTTCAAGAGGAACCTCATCAACTTGCTCATCCTCGATGTCCATATCCCCCCAAAGGTAAATTTTCGAGCTCATTGTTTGCCATGGTTGTACCTACAATTTTTCACACAAGTTAGTAACACGGAAGGAAAAGAAGATATTCCAAAAACACACCCAAATATATAGCTAACACTATTTTAACTCCCTGAAAACAGCGCCAAAAATTGATCCACGTCCAATCCGCACTTAATAGTGAGTGGAAACAGTCGTTGGAAGAGTAGTACCCAACAAGAGTCGGGGTCGATTTTCACAAGGAGTTATTAGGGGTGTTAGGAGTATACACTTGACGAAAACGAAAGGATTAGCTAAATTGCACTTCCACAACAGGTTTTGATTTCTAATTCTAATTTTACTCTAGCAATTAAGCTAAGAAAAGAAACTAGAAGCAAATCAGTGTTTTTGGTGTTTTTCCAAATAATTAAAGGCCTAGGGCTGTGGCCATAACCTAGGTGTTCGCCTAATGGGATAAAGACCTTAACACTTATTTTTTTGATTGGGGTGTATTATAGCTCTCAACTCTATGTTACCTACTCAATACCTCTCGGTTAGAGAGTGATTTTGCCCAATTTGGCTTTCTCAAATCCAAATGGGTATCAAACAAAATAGTTGATATGAGCTCAAGTCGAGTTCTTACTATCTCTAGTTTGAACCCTTTAATTAGGCTAATCAATCTCTCAATTAACCCAGTTCTTGTTAGCCAAGTTAGCCTAGACAAAGTCTCTCTTTCTCAAGTAGGGACTACATCAAATAGGCATGAATCAATATTTGCAACCATTAATTCTAAAACTGAAGCATGAACTAAGCTAAATAATCAACACTCAATCATAAACAAGCATTAAATTAATCACCCATAAGGTTTACACACTAAGGTTGGGTCATAACCCTCGTGAAAATCTAACTACTCATAATGAGTATTGAAGAGAATAAAGAAGAAAAGCTAATTAAACTCATAATGAAAGATTAAAATGATTAAATCTAATGTTAATACACCAAAATAATGTAAAACTTCCTAAAGTAGTAAAAAGAAACGGCTACAACAGCTTTTAATGTTCAAACATGACCTAATTTTGTGAAACTCGTCTATTTACACAGGGCCCAAAATCTCGAACAAAAATGCCCCTCGGGAGGTTCTGCGGCCGCACAATTCCATGTGCGATCCGCAGATTTCTTCAATTGGCAGGAAGGAGGTTTCTACGGGTGCACATTTCTGGACTGCGGCCGCGAGGCAAACTTCTACAGCCGCACAATTCTTGTGCGGTCCACACTTCACAAAGGCTTCAGGATTTGGTCTTCTTGCATATTCTCTGAACTTTGCATCTTTGTCAGTAAAAGCGGTTCTACGGCCACACATTGCTGAAAGTTCTGTTGAATTTTGCTTCTTGGTTTGCGACTGCATATGGAATTCTACGGTCCGCAATTTCTTCTGCGGCCGTAGAATTCCTTTTGCGGACCACACCTTTGTGCTTCTCCGCTCTTTATTTCCTTGTGCTTTAGAACACTTCTTTTTTAGTCGGATTTCATCGTAATAGACCAAACTTCCAACATTTCTGCAATTTGCATAATTTCATTAGTTTCGGAACAGAATTCAATACTTTTGGACTAAAACAAAAGCTAAAGGGTGCTAATAAGCAATCAAAGTCTCCACTTATCAGTGAACAACTCCTTGTTGGCGCAAGGGTGCCTTGAAGCCTTTGTGTCAAGTATCCAGTCGGACTTGTTAGCCACCATGTTTGCCTCAATGACCGCTGCAATAATGACATCACCACCCTCAGTAAGGTTAGCTAGGACTAGAGCTTTTTTCTCCATGCTTTGAACTTTTCCCTTGTCTCTGTTTGCAATGGAAAGCCTTGTGACCAATTTTTTCGCACATATAGCAAGGTCCTTTCGACTTTTGATTTTAGCCTTCCGGCTTATTTGAAGTAATTTTGCCTCCTCACATATGCTTTCTTCTGACCTTTCTTTTGTTTGTCTTTAAACTTGTCTTTCACAAAAGTACTAGAAGATTCCACAAGGTTAGCTTTAGAAGAATTAAGAGAGAGAGAGAGAGAGAGATTTCATCTTTTCCTTAAGCCTTTCTGCCTCCTTATCTTTGAGATGGTTTGCTTCCTCAGTCCTCATGTGACTGATCAGTTCTTGAAGAATTGAGTTTTTCTTCTTGTGTTTCAGTTGATTCCAGTAATCACTCCAGGAAAGTGGAAACTTTTCAAGAAAAACATTAACTTGAAGAACCTCACACATCTCCATGCCCTCTTTCAGAACATCAGCAATCAAGTTCTCATACTCGTGAACCTGCTCCATGATTGACTTATCATCAACCATCTAAAACTTGATCTGCATTCCAACAATATGCTTTTTTCCTGTATCATCCACACCATATTTCTTTTCCAAATTGTCTCATATGACTTTAGCAGATTTATAATTTATAAACAAATCAAACAGAGGGTTAGTCATATGATTAAGCAGATGCCTTCTAACAGTTCTATTATCCTTTTCAAATTTCTTTTTAGCAGCATCATCAGAAACAATAATAGCAGTAGTATTAGAACCATCAGCAGCAACAGTAGTATTATAAACCACATCAGCAGGAGGATCATTAAACAAAATATAGTCAACTTTTAATTGTTCAAAGAAAATCAAAAGATTTTGAGAACACTTATAGTTGTTTCCATCCAAAGGCTCAAGCTTTAATAAGTTAGAAAGTATTTTGTTAAGAGAACTAGCCATTGATCAAAATTGTAAAATTACTTTCAGTTGTTGGAAAAATAGTTGATAATATTGACCAAGAACAAGAAGGAAATAGAAATAACTTTCGAACAAATACTTTATCGTCGCAAGTAGTCTTGAAAGCGATTTCGGCCCAACTAGATGCAAATCATTGAGACTGGTCAGCCTCCAAGGTTCCGCAAAACCTCCAAACACATGCACTCGTGGTTAGAAGTTTGAAGTTCGCACAAAATAATTTTCCAGGAACTTACTTAAGAAGAAGAGATGAAGAAGGTTTTTTCTGTGTTTGAAAACTTTACAAATAACTCCTTTATATAGGTAAGTTGCTGGAGCTGTTACAAGAAGGAGCATTAAGTGGAGTTACAAAATAAAAGAGATGTTACAAAATTCAAGTAGGAGTTACAAAAATTCAAATAGCGGTTACAACAAATTAAAGCATAGTTATTACAAAGAAATAAATCAGACTTTACATAATTCAATTCAAAGAGAATAAATTTGGACATATTTTGGTAAGCGTATATTTGAACACTTTTATGGTAAGCTCAAAATTGAAGAAATAACTTTTTAGCAAAATCAAAATTTGATTAGGCCTCACGTATATCTCGCGCACATGAGGGAAGGGGGGAAATCGACTCGTTTTGCCTTCAGGACCAATTTCTCATGTGCGCGAGGCCACTCTCTTTTACTAGATCTTTACAAGCCCAAAAAATAGCAATTCAATATAAAGAGGAAAAAAAAACTTTTCATAACCTATGAGGGACACTTAGTCTTTCATAAAAGACAAAAAAGTAGAGAAGAAAAAGGGACCACAAAAGAATAGTAAAAGGGAGCACAAGGAATCTTTGACTTTGCATTACCAAGTATAAATAATACCAACAAGAATCACAAGCCCCATGACTTCATCCTTGAGTTCATAGTTATAAACCACGAACTCCATGACTCTATCCTTGAGTTCTCAATTATAAAACCATGAATTTCATGATTTATCCTTGAGTTTTCAATTGCAAAATCACCAACTCCATGACTCAATCCTCGAGTTCTAAAATGTAGAACCACAAATTCTATGACTCTTTCCTTGAGTTCTCAAATGGAAAAACTACGAGCTCCGTCACTCTATCCTTGAGTTCTCAATTGGTAAAACCATGAGTCCCGTAACTCTATCATTGAGTTCTCAGTTATGGAAAGCCACGAACTTCATGACTTTGTTCTTAAGTTCTTAATTGTAAAACCACGAATTCTATGATTCTATTCTTGAATTCCAAATTTAGAACCACGAACTTTATGACTTTGATCTTAAGTTCTTAATTGTAAAATCATGAATTTCATGATTCTATTCTTGAGTTTTCAATTGTAGAATCATGAACTCCATGACTCTATCATTGAGTTCTAAATTGTAGACCACGAACTCCATGATTCTATCCTTGAGGTTCTTAATATAGAACTACAAACTTCATGACTTCATTCTTGAGTTTTCAATTATAAAATCATGAATTTTATGACTTTATCCTTGAGTGCTCAATTATAGACCATAAACTCCATGACTCTATCGTTGAGTACTCAATTGTAAAACTATAAATTCCATGACTCTATCCTTGAGTTCTCAATTATTGGACCACAGACTCCAACTCTATCCTTTAGTCTCAATTATGGAACCACGAATTCCATGATTATATCCTTGAGTTCTCAATTGTACAATCACGAACATTTTGACTCTATTCTTAAGTTCTCGACTATAGACCCCGAAGTTCATGACTATATCCTTAAGTTCTCAATTGTAAAACCACAAAGTATGTGACTATATCCTTGAGTTCTCAGTTATAGAACCATTGTCACGACCTCAAAATTTCAGTGAAGCTGTGATGGCGCCTAACACCGCTTGCTAGGCACAGTGAAAGTATTGAGAGTATGATTCAGGGGCATTCTGCCAAGCGCCGTGAGAGTGTTGGGAGTATGATTGAGGGGTACTTGTGCCCAGCACCATGAACTTGCTGAGATTGTATATACTTGATGATTAAACTATGATATTGTTGAATTGGCATGTATATTTGACATGCAAGCATAAATTTGTATTTTCTTCGTGCTAATTGGTATTGACGTCTCTACTTGATGTTTAGAGCTTGAAATCACAGTTTACTTTGATAAATCTTTGTCTAAGTAATTTATGTGGAAAAGTTGATGCCTTGATTAATATTCCTGAAAAGCACGCTTATTTCTCCTCTAATTGTGTTAGAGTTGAGTCCATTATTATTTGAGCTGCGTTTCCCTATATGACATTATTCTGTTGTTATTGTTGTTGTTGACTGTTGAAAGTGACTTTGTCAACCTCGCTACAGCTATCTCCGAGGTTAAACTTGCTACTTATTGAGTATGCGAGATCGATTGTATTCGTACTACACTCTACACTTTGTGTGCAGATCCAGGTGTTGCTGATAGCGGTGGTTGCTAATGAGATATTTATCCGGACTTGCTTGGTGATTTCGAAAGAGCGTTGTAGTTCCGTTCACAGGCCTTGAAGTCCCCTCTTTTGTCTATTGTTACTACTGTTTAATCTTTCGGACAATATTGTATTTCGTTCAGACCTTGTAATTAATACTTCATAAAGTCCATACACTCAGTGACATCAGATTTTGGATGAGTTGTATTGTCGTTATGACTTTATTTATTTATTTATTTATCATATTCCGCTATTTGAGATGTTTACTTATCATCATTGAAGTTTATTTTCACATATTTGTTGTTGGTTTGCCTAGCAAGCGATGTTAGACGCCATCACAACTCCAGTGGGATTTTGGGGTCGTGACAAACTCTAATTCTATCCTTAAGTTCTCAATTGTAGAACCACGAACTCTATCATCCTATCTTTGAGTTCTCAATATATTGTAGAATCACAGACACCATAATTCCATCTTTGAGTTATCAGGTATAGAAGAACCACAAATTCAATAATTACGGTTAATTGGCAAAATGAGTATCTCAGTGAATCGAAGAAACTCTTATATGAAATGTCAATGTCTGAGATAAGGGTGGGTATCTGTCGGTTGGTTCGGTTGTAAATGTTATCGGTTCAACATATCAGTTATCGATTTATAAATATGGTAAACCGATAATCAAATTATAAGATATTAGTTATTGGGTAGCGGTTAATCAATTATCGATAGTTATCGGTTCGATTCGATTTACCCGATAAGATAACTTAATTTAGATGAAAAAGCATTATGTATAACGCTAATTGATCTTAAAACCTTTATCCCTTTTAATTATGTTCTAAAGAGTAAACAAAAGTTTCATGGACACATATCTACCCTCATCAAAAAGTTTGTTCAAATTGCATACAATAAAATTTGCTCAAATGTACTTCATATATTCACACGCGAATAAACATCATTGGGATTATGAAATGAAAGAGGATGACTTCACCATATTAACTTGCATCCTATGAAGACAATGACTAAGAACCCATTATTAATCTATTCATCTAACACAACAATGTTCTATTGTATAAGAGTGAAATATTAGATAAAATGATATCGTGAAATGCACTTATCCAGCAATTGTAGCATGAACAACAACATATTCTGAAAAGGTGGCACGCATAGTCTAGGCTATTCAGGAGGATCTATTGAGAGGATCAATTAGCAAAATATAATGAATATTGGGAATATTAGAGGACCAAAATTACAAAAGGTGCTTTCATATCACGAATTAAGACATTTGCTGAAGTCCACTTGTCCAAACACGATAGAAACAACATAAAATAATAACAATTACATCTTTAAAATTAAGAAATGCTAACATAGTACTATTAGAGAATGAAGCCCTAAGGTGACTTTACATATTTAAGAGTAAAATTATAATTTTGATAAAGTTTACTGGGATATCGGTTAAAGCGTTAATAGAATTGGGCAAACCGAGACCCGAACTAATAACTCAATAATCATAACACAAAATCGTTACTAAATCATTAATCCAATAACCTGATATCGATAATCCAATAATTTTTTTGCTTCGGACTATCAATTTTACCCGATATATGCCCAACCCTAGTCTGAGAAGACTGTAATGCCTTGAATTCGATGATACAAGGCTGTGAACAATAATTGCATTGATGATTTTAACTTTTATTTTAACATTATGGCTGCGAGGAATATAACGTTCTAGGATGCCATAATTTTAGGTTATGTTACTGGAGAAACAACGAGCTCGTACGCAATAATAATTTAGAATTTTTCGTGTAAGAAGAGGAGGGTAAAGTTTTATGTTGTTTATTTTAGCAGTAAATTTATGCAATTAAAGTAGTTAAAATCTTAGTAGCTGATCTAAAAAGTGGCTATCTGCCTATTTCAATGGATTTGGCAATCTAGAAAACTAAAACCCAAAACCAACACGAAAATTATAAAAATGGAACAAACCAAATTTAAATGTAACTTTTAGACTCCTTGATTATATTCGTAAATCCATTGAAATAATTTTATATGAAATAATTAACTATACTAGTTCGAAGTTTTGTCCCAAAAGAACAACATTCTTCTCGGTTCATAGATAGAATAAACTATTTGTCTTATATTTTAAGGGGGAAAAAATCATTTTTATGTTGCACATTATTCATTTAATATAGCAAACATCAAGCGGATCAAAAGTTTTACTTTTCTTCTCGGTTTCAATTTTCTATTTTTTGGTCGATTTTCGGTTTTGTCATTTTAAAATTTTGATTAACTAGTTCGATCTTTTTTCAAATAAAAGCTTTTTGATTAATCGAAAAAGCAAAATTATGCATTAAACCCTTAGGTTTAGCCCAATCAATACTCCTCTGTGCATAAAAGCGTAATATCTTAGCCTTTACTTCTTAACCTATCAACCCATCTCTGGTCAATCCAAAACAATCTCAATTCTTTTTTTTTCCGCTCACAGAAAATAAAAAATAAAAGGAATTCTTTGAGGTTTCGCCGCTTCATGAACTAAAAATACAATGAAAATGATTGACAAGAATGGTCACATAAGAGGTTGGTCTTAGGCGAATGTCCCCATAATTAGCGTATTTAAAAAAATAGCATCGAAATCGCGCATACAGTTATTACTCTTGAGGGATTTCTCTACCGGTAGTAGAGTGTGTACTATACTTACTCTGCCTATCTGTTAAGTTGTTCATCAAAGTCTACCCTTCTGGCATTATATTGTGCTTGTTAAATTGTTCACCCAAATCTACCAGATTAGCGTGATTTTGTGTTATTTACATTTCGCCTATTTGTTAAATTGTTTATAACTTTTCTCAATTGGCATGATTTTCAATTGTTCATTAAACTCTACCAGACTGATATGACTTTGTGTTACCTGTAATCAATATATCTATTAAATTATTCAAAAAAAACTATCTAATAGGCATAATTCGTCCTTATTGTTCAACAAAGTATTTTTCGAAAATACAATTAAATATAGAACAATATAATAAAAATTATATTATTATATATTATTTAATACAAAATCTTACCATGTTGGTAGATTTTAGCTGAAGCCTACACAAATTAAGGATATGAGACCTATTTATTAAATACCATCAAGTATGGGGCTAATCCGTAAAGACCAGACCCATGCGGGCCACGCGCAACTCTTTTAGTGTCTACTACTTCCATCGGGCATTTTGGAGGCGAGGTGCATCAGTAGTCATTTTTAATCCTGTTGTTTAAAATTTATTCATAATTTATAATATATTTAAAGATTAGTTAATTTATTCAAATTCTAGAATTAAGAATTCTGAAATTTTTTTACCATGAAATTTTTAGCTGCTAATTTGGAATTCAGAATTTGCTGTCTTAAATTTTTGAGCTGCTTATTTAAAATTTCGTACTAAATGTCCTAAATATTTAAACTATTAATTTAAAATTCAGGACTAAGGCTGTGGCCCACGGCGGGCCTGGGCCTAATGGGCCTGGCGGGCCTGGGCCTTAGGCGGGCCTGGGCCTGGGCCTGGCGGGCACGGCCTGGCAGTCCTGTGGGGTAGGGACCGGCCCGCTACGGGCCTAAGCCCACATGGGCCCGGGGCTAAATGGGCCGGGCCCGCGGGCCCAAACGGGCCTAACAGTTCCTATATATATATATTTTTTTTTTTTTAATCAACAGAAATTTCTTGTAAACTATATATGCATACACTAATATAGATTGCAATTAGACATATATAAATATGTTGCCTATATAAGTTTTGTATATATGTTGTATATATTGTATATATATACATATAAAT